>PVHP010033622.1:0-19540 GCA_004024765.1 Zapus hudsonius
TACCCTTTCTGGCCACAAGTATCATGAGCTCTTTAATATTAGAATCAAGCTCCTTCAGCCGTTCTAAATTTTGGGATAGGGTGAAACTACACAGGCTCAAGTCCCCTCTTAAGATCCCTGCTTAATCTTCTAAGTCTCAAAGAAGAACATCCCTAACAGGACAGCTCAGGTGACACTGTACTCCTCAGTTTCAGAGAAGGATGACTGCAGCTCTGTGTCCTGGTCACTAGGGTCATGATGAGGGAGATTGGGGTGCTCAGAGCAGATGGAAACCCACTGAACTATCCTGAAAATATTTTCCAAGTGTAAAGTTGAATGCAAAGAAAGTGAAAGAACTTAGGAGAGAAAGAGTGTAGCAGGTTTATTTTTGAATTCTAACTACCATGCTGAGGGGTGACACGGGAAGTTTCTTTAACCTTCCCGAGTCATGGTCTCTGCCTTGGATCAAGAGTTTTGGGGACCCTTGTGAAGATTACAGACATGTATCTGAAGAACCTGGACCATCATGAGCTCTCCATCAACATGGCTATTATTAGGAGTGGAGTCAGCATGGTTTATTTAGAGGCTCTTGGATGGTAGGTGATGGAGATCTGTGAGAATGAGGCTCAAGTTCTTCCCTGAGTGTTCCCTGGGGAACAGCCAGAGTGAGGGCACGACACAGGATGATGTGAGCCATTGAGTTGCTCTAGTATTGGCATCTCCCGGGAATTAGGAAAAGGTTGGTGCTGCATTGGATGGTGAGAACCAGAGAGTGTAGGTGAGAACTCTGCTGCAGAACTGGCCCTACTCTCCTGACCTGCCTGGCTGAGCTCATCTCTCAGGGATTCTTCTCCATGGGGTGGTCACAGCTGGTTGCAATGTGACAGTGAGAAGCTGCAAACCTGTGTGGTCCTACGTGGCCTTACCATAGTCTCATGGCTGTTCCTAAAGAAAACCTAAGGCAGGACATACCTTGAGCCCTGATATTAGATGGTAGAGAGCCGTGTTTGGCCACTTAGCTTTATCTTTATTAATAGCAACTTGGGTAATGTCGTCTGAGAGAAAAATAAAAGCATTGGCCAAAGAGAGTGTGTATTTTAAGATGATACAGCTTATATTTAGCACCTGGGATTATGTCTCTTAGGAAATATGAAAGAAGAGGAAGCACGATTAGAGCTGACATCTGGCTAGGACAAATGTCATCTCCCAAAGTGGGCATGCTCATCACAGGCTCACACCTGTGCCAAGGAGGATTCAGAGGAAGGCAGGACACCCAGAACCAAGTTCTGCCACTGCTCAAGACCCAGGCAATGATGCCCACTAACAGGCAAACTATACACACTTACTCATCAGTAAACAATGATGTTTATACATAAGAAACCGGTGAGCACCAGGGATTTGGGGTTGAAGTATAGTCTAGTATTCATTCACCAAGGTGCCCTCAGGGCTGACATCATTATTTGAGGAAGAACTGGAAAGGCAATGCACCAATTTGGCAAACAGTTATCACCTGCCTATTGGGATGGTAATGATCTGTTCCTGATAATTTTGTAAGTTAAAATTGTATTACGGCTTCCCTTAAATTGAGTAATCACCACAGAAATAACAATGTTCACCTATTTATTGTCTCATTTCCTTACCATGATATCCATGAAAAAATTATTCACTAGCCTTTGTCACTTTAATGTAAGTTATTAATATAGTCATTGTAGTAATCTTATAAAATTTGGAAAATTACATTAAAATATTTGAACATGTCTACACCCCAAAAAACATCCCTGCTTTAACGAATCTATCTCCATTTATATTTTTTAAGTTGTTGATATGGTGTGTGTAAAACATCACACACCTTATTCAGGCAATATCATTGGATAAGTATTTACTATGTAATGCTTTATGAAAAATTCTATTCGAATATCTTTTTGAAACTGCACCGTATTTTATTGAGAAATATGCTACAACGTGCATAGTGAATTTACTTATTTCCAACATCTTGTATGACACTGCATCAATGAACATTTCAAAGGATACGTCACCCTCTCTGGGGATCACTGGGAGTTTGCTTGCATAAATGAGAAAGCAGCACAGAAACATCTGGTCTCCTAGACCCCGCATGCTCAGCCTGCGAAAGTGGAATGATAATTAAAGTACAAGTTTTACTCATGACAAAGAGACAAAGAGAAGGAAGACTATCAACTCAACCAAGAAAATATATATATAAAAGCATAGCCCTAACTTTGCACCTGGAGTCAGATCACCTGCTTGTGGGCTCTTAGGGCTCAACTAAAACTAAAGAAAGCAGTTAGATCAGTGGGTATAAACCTGGCTGGCACAATAGAACCAGCTCAAGAAATTATCAAAACTACATCATGGGGTGGAGGCATGGCTTAGCGGTTAAGGCGCTTGCCTGCAAATCCTAATGACCTGAGTTAGATTCTCCAGTTCCCATGTGAAGCCAGATGTTCAAAGCGGTGCATGCATCTGGAGTCCATTTACAGTGGCTGGAGGCCTGGTGCGCCCATTCTCTCTGTCTATCTCTCTTTTATAAAAATTATTTATTTTACTTTTATAAATAAAAGTATATATATGATATATCATATATAATTATATATAATTATTTAATAATAAATAAAAATATTAAACAAGAAACATACATTGTTAGGCATAGAGTAGTACCTGAAACTTTGAATTAAAAAAAATAAAAAAGAAGAGAAAAGCAAGCGTATTGTCCTTCTGCTTTGAAGTAGGCTTGTAGATATCTTGATCCATGATTGTCACAGCCCTAGGATGGCCAATACAGCAAGGCCAGGGTCACCAAATCAGATGGGCCCATGGCCTCCATGTGAAGTGCTGAGCTCTGCTGGGCCTCCTCCTAGGTGGAGCGCACTGTCACCTGGAGACAGGTGTAGGCACAGGCTCATAGCTCCTGACCCTGCACAGAGAGCACCCCCTGACCACATCCACGGATGCTGATGGATGCCCATAGTATGCATCCATTTCCTGTCAGGGATGTGGGAAAGAGGCTGGCTCTTGAACCACGGTTCCATCAAACTGGCCAAGGGGATTGGGAGGCTATCTGCCATCAACAGCTGCATATGGTCGGAGCTCCACCCAGCAGCATCCCAGGAGTGAGGTTTGGCTCCTCACAGTGGTCATCGTGAAAACACGAGTTCATCTGCTGGAACATTGGGGTCAACCAGAAGCATGTCTTTTGGGAGAACCCTGTGAGGGTCAGCTCCATGCTCCAGGATCGTGTCACCTTTTCAGGATAATATCAGTGTTCTGGACTTAGGTACTAATGACTTCCAGACAGAGTGGGTTCCACGTGTGGTCCAGAGGACGAAGCCTGCACATGCGTGTGCTGCAGCCTGAAGAGTCCACCTGGGGCTGACTCACTGGGCTGGTTTTCCCTTCTCCCAGCATCATGGTTTGTCATGAAAACAGCTCAGGTCTGCCTCTGAGGTTGTGCAGACAGCTGGCAGATGACTCAGAGCACCCATCCCAGCTGGTTGGCAATTCCCCCGTGAGCTGGCCCGCTTGAGTTCTGACATAGAATGACTGCTTTGCCCCGTGGTGGCCATGAAGGGAACCAGATGTGATGTTCTCTGTGCAGTGGGGTTCTGCTGAGTGCCCCAGGTATGAGCTTGAGATGTTACCCGGGAGAGCAGGGTATGCTCATCTTGACCGAAAATGCATTGCTACGTCTCTTGGAGTCACCCAACACCAATGCACTATTCCAGAATCAGCAAGAGAGGCAGCTTGGGGTGGAGCAGGTCAAACAGAAAGGATGGCTTTCCTTGTTTGGCAAAGTAACAAAATGTCTATGATGGCTTGTCCCCAAGAGAGCACCTCTGCCTAAAAGGCAAGGGGACAATAGGAGCCAGAGAGAAGACAGATCTAACTGTGGGTCAAGGCCATGCTGGCAGGACCTTTCAGATCCGTGGTCATCATGTTTCCACCCTTCCCCCTAAAGATCCATTTTGTTATCTGCCAGAAATTTCCCAATACCTAGTGCAAGATCTTTTCTCGGTTGCTTTAAACAATAGTTTTGCCCAGAGTCAAATCATGAAAGGTTGACTTCTGGGGCTGCTGGTTCTACTGGAAGAAGATGTCTACCATATGTCCTTTGAAATTGGCTGGAGCATCTGTCTTTCCCCCACACCTTGGACGTAATCAAGGAGTGACTTTGGCTGTGTTTTGTGTTCCCAGGGTCTGGATTCTATTTACTCTTCTGAAGTTTTGTCATTTCCCAAGATTGTCTCCTTTCTCTCTCTCTCTCTCTCTCTCTCTCTCTCTCTCTCTCTCTCTCTCTCTCTCTCTCTCTCTCTCTCTCTCTCTCTCCATGGCCTTTTAAACTCTTATTTTATTTTTGAGACAGGGTCTTGCTTTACAGCTCAGGCTATTCTAAATCTTACTATATAGCCCAAGATGACATTGAACTCATAGCAATCCTTCTTCCTCAGGCTCCCAAATTCTTGGATTACAGGCGTGTACCACCATGCTGGGCTCCCTGTTCATGTTTAACTGCCTCAAACACACATCTGTTTACTCACTAGCATGTTATTATTATGTATATATTCTTCCAATTTTTGACATGTTTATACATGTATATAATGTATTTTGATCTGATTCCACCCAATTCCCCTCACTTCCTTTCACTCCCACTAACCCTTCTCACTTTTGTGCCTTTTAAAAGCTCTGAGTTGCATTAGGGTTGCTCACATGATCATGGATGGTAGGTTATTTACTGCAGAATGGGCTACTTATCAGCAGCTACACCACTGAGGAGCCTGTTTCCCCTTCTCCTAGCAATCTTTAGCTCTCATTGGCTGATCTGGGAGATGTGGGTCTCATGATTCCTTCCCCCATCAATTGTGAAATATTGACATGCTCATTTTTGTGCAGAAAACCACAGCTGCTGTGAGTTCATGAATGTAGCGACCATGTAAAATCCAGATGTTTCACAATGTTTCCTAGCCCTCTGATGTTTCACAATGTTTCCCAGCCCTCCTCCCCATCCTCCTGTTCTTAGCTTTTCACCCCTTCTACTGCGAGGGGGAGGTGGTGGCTTGGATGTCCTGTTTGAGGCTGGGCACAAAGTAGCCACTTATCCTTGGCATTTTTTCCAGTTACACAGTAACCACAAAAGAAACTTAAGACTTGGCAACCCTCAGTAACAACACACTTGGGTCATGAGAGCCCGGCTGAAGAATGAGCTATCCATGGTCCCCTACCACAAAGACTGATACAGACAGCCCAGCTGACTGGGGATGGGAAAGGGGGGCAACGGGGAATTGGGGATAACAACTCATGGTTGGCCCACTAAACAATGTAACTCATTATGAACAATAAAAAAAAGAAACTTCTGTGATCAAAGCTTCAATCAGTTTGAATCTGGGTGAACAATTGACATTTCGAAGACAGTTCGTTCAGTAGAACCCCAGTAGTAGGTAAAGTGGGAGGGAAAGTCTGCTTGTTTTTTCTCCAGGGATTTGTCTTTAGAATTCTGGTTTCCTTTTCCCTCTGGGCCCTCATGCTATGGGACCAAAATGGTGTATACCTACAGGAGTGTATTCACATAATAAGCCTGTCATCTTAATGAAACAGACATCAGAAATATATATACAGATATATATATATATATGTGTGTGCATTTGTGTATACATATACTTGCACATATATGTAAACTACATATATATTTATAAAACATAAAGATGTCATATAGCAACAACATGCCACCCTTGTTACCATGAATCAAACATGTCTGGGGAGGCTTAGAGCTGAAGCACACACTTCATACCATGTTTCAATGTGGCTTCTGGGCTGAAAGGAGTCTGTCCTTAATTACTGGAGCTCCATGAGCATTTCAGCGAAGCCCAAAGTAAAAGTTCATTCTTACAACACACTACTTACAATCTAAGAGTGAGGTGAGATGTTCATGAGGTGAGACATTGTTTAGATAAAGCAGGCAAAATAAGAACTAAAAGTGTCCATTCCAAACTACATCCAGCGTGTTCCTTCAGTGTGCACTTATTCAAGTCATTTTGATGCTCCTCATCACACAAGGGTCACGCTATGCTATCCTATATTCTCATCAGAACATATATAAGTCCTATATCCTCATCAGAACAGGAAGGAAAATAATATGCATTCTGTACATTCATTGTGATCATGATGTGAATTACAACATAAATCATAGACTAGTGATGTCGGGTTATAAAACAATATCCATTAGCTAGTTCATCATTGAAAATAATAGGAAATGTTTGTATGTATTTCTGCTACAAGTATGAGTTAGGGAAAGGCAAAGAGCATTACAAAAATGAGCTTTTGGTCCTCTTTTTAGTTAGTGGGGAGTAGCCTGCTTAATGCTAAACAAGGCTCCTTACTGATCATCTGCATGCTGAGATCAGAGTGTCCATCACTCAGACAGCATAGTGAGAACTTCTCTGAACTGCAGAGACTTGTACTGGCTTCAGAACCTTAGAGTCAAGGAAGCTGAAGTGAGGCTCTGTCTACTGTCTTCAAATATTAAATGACTAACATGAGGAAGAATAGTTTTATTTATTTCATTTGCATCCAAAGGAGAGACCCGTGGCCAGCCAAAGAAAGGTTACAGACAGATGCCAGCTCAGCTAGGAGAACATCCTAGGTGTTAAATAGTACAAGCAATGGGCAGTTCAGAGAGTCCTGTCCATGGAAGCACTGTGTGACCTTAAGCAGGTCACTTAAACTCTCTTTACCTCCATTTCCCCTTCTGATAAATGAAGGTTCTATTCATGTATCTATCATCTATATCATCTGTCTAGATACCATTTATTAATATGGGTTTGAACCCCAGGACCTCACATATATTATGCAAACACTGTCACTGAGCTACACCTCCATCCTAGTAATATTTATTTCTGAGAAATGTTATGACAATTGGATGAATGGAAATGAAAACATAACCCTTGGAATAGCAATCAGCCATATTGGTATTTGGGGAGGAGTAGGTGTTATCATCCCTCCCTGGTAGATATGGAAAGCGGATCAACATCAAGGAACTTTGTTCATTCTTGAGGCTTCTTGTTATGATGGTGATTAGAATTACGTAATTGACTAAACTTTCATTCTGTCACTGTTTGTTTGCCCCTCAACAGAAGCACTTCTTGGCATAAGCTGCACCAAGTACGTTTGGTGGTGATCCTCACAAAGACCAGGTAAAGAGTGAGCAGGTTGTCTGGCCATCACTGATGGTGCCACCTTCTAGAAGGTATATCAGTCTGTGTATGCCCTACTTAATTCCAAGTATCTCCAGACCCCTTTGCTAATCAAAATCCATTCAAGAAAGAGTCTAACTGGCTCCCAGACACAGTCATTTTAAATTTGTGTTTCAAACTCGGCAGTCTCTGCAATTTCACTTGATTAAATATGACACAGGTTTAATTGGAACTTAGCTGCCAATTAAGAGCAGAGGAGAACCTATAGACTTGACTGCTCTTTAAATATAGTTTAGCTCAGAAAGCTAATAGTTCTTTTATGGAAATGCCATACTGGGTAGACATTAAATTGTGGTTCAAATAACAGAAGAAACAAATAGTGTGTGGGCCTCTGAGTGTTTATTGTGATTATGTTATATGAGTAATAAGTAATATTTGAGAACATTTGTCATGACTGGCTTTGCGTATTTCCTAAGCAGTCAGTCTAGGAGCCAGGATAAACAAGCCCCAGTATGCCCTCCTCTTGCCTGTGTGTGCTCATACACAAGGCCTAGGGGAGAATGATTCTCTCCTTGGACATCTGAGCTGTTCATGTAGTCACTGCTTTTGTTACCCAGAAATTGGGGTGTTTGTGCAAGTCTGAAATTCAGCATGGCTCACAGACTGCATGTGTCACAGCAAATGACACATTTGCTCAAGTATCAGACTTACCATTATGATCCAGTTTGTTTTCATATTTTCCAGGCAGAGACAGAAAGATCATCACGGGTTATGGTCACATAACATCTGTGATTGACACAGGAGTTGAACAGAGAGTTGAGAGGAGTGGTGCTTTCCCCTTTTGGCTGAGGAGCATTCTGTGAAAGTGTTTTCCTGAGATGTTTTCATACAGGTGAGGGAAGACCTGATTACATCTGTTTTATGGAAGGTTCTGGTTAGCACAATGTGGGGTGGTGGAGAAGGGAGAACAGACAGGTGAAAAGTAGGTTAGGATCCTACTGAAATGATCCAGGTTGAAGATGAGGGTACTGTGAGGACACCTGGCCAAGAGAGAAGGCCACATTCCAGATAGGATCCAACAGATTTATTGGTGCCCTGGCTCTGGGGAATGAGAGGAAAGAGGAGCTAAGATTCATCAGAATGCTTGGAGGACTGAGGAGCTGGTGACACTGTTGACTGGAGTTTAGGGACAGAGAAAGAGTCGAGGGATGAAGACTGGTGTATTTTGCTTTAGGCCTGTGGTGTTTGAGGCTTGCGAGTGGCTCCCTGTAGTTCAGTCCCTGAAGCTGATGGTCAGATGGTTCCTCTGGAAGTCCTTCCTATCTGCCTGTGGTCTCCTCTGACAAAGCAGGGATTTGGATCTAGATGTTGTTTATGCTACATGTTGCAATGTCCTCCCTAGTTCTCAGCTTTTGTGAAAAGTTCCCAAACATTTGTAAAATCTAATATTGCTTTATTTCCTGGGGGCTAGGGAGTGCTTCCTGCAGAAATATGAGGATTTGAGTAGATGTCAAGGACTCACCTAAGTGCTGATATGGTGATGGTGTGTCCTGATTGCCAGCTTGACAGGACCTAGAACCGGGGTGGGAAGACCCACCTGAACTGTGGGCAGCACCATTCCCTGGCTGGGGTCCTGGAATGTATATAAAGGAGAGAGTGGGTCGGGCACCAGCATTCATAGCTCTCTGCTTCCTCACTGTGCTGAATGTGACCAGTTGCCTCACTCCTGCCGCCATGCCTCAAACTCTAAGCTAAAATCAGCTCCTCCTCCCTGAAACTTATTTTTGCCAGGAAGTTGGTCCTAGCAATGAGAGGTAAGTAATAGATGGATGATGTTAGTCAGCCTATAATCCTGGTGCTGGGAGGGCAGAGCCAGGAGGGTCCCTAGGGCTTACTGACTAGCTACTCTAGCCGAATCAGCTCTAGGTGCTGTGAGACACCTCATCTCAATCAATAAGGCAGAGGGCAATGGAGGAAGACACCAACATGCACACAATTACAAGAATACACATGCACATAGATGTGTCTGAATGCAAATGAACACATGTAAGTGTGCATATACACCACACATTCATACACACAAAATGAATGATAAATATATAAAATATAAAAGTATTTTAGGGGCTGGAGAGATGGTTTAGTGGTTAAGATACTTGCCTGAAAAGTCTAATGACCAGGGTTCAATTCCCCAGTACACATAAAGCCAGATTCACAAAGTGGCATATGCATCTGGAGTTCATTTGAAGTGGCTAAAGGCCCTGGTGTGCCCATTCTCTCTTTCTTTCTCTCTCTCTCTCTCTCTCTCTCTCTCTCTCTCTCTCTCTCTCTCTCTCTGTCTCTCTCTCCTCTTTCTCTTTTCTCTCTTTCTCTCTCTCTGACTCTCTCTCCCTCTCTTTTTCTCTGTCTCTCTGCCTGCAAATCAATCAATCAATATATATAAAAATAATTTTTCTTCTAATATGAGTTACCTGAGATCCTAGAGAAATTGGCCTCATGTTGTCCTAACTCCTCCATGTTTTAAGAAATAAAGCCCAGGAACTATCTTCCATTATAGGTAGAATGGTGGTCTTGCTAAATGTCCATATTCTAATCTTTGGAATTTTTTAAATGATGTTTTAATGTGGAAAGAGACTTTGCAGATGTGGTTCCGTTGAGGACTTTGTGGGGAGTGGTGAGTCGGGTCCCATTAGGTTATATATAGGTGCAGTGAGAGCCAGGTTCTCATTGAGAATGTTTCTTGACCATCACTACAGGGTGGCTATGGCAATGGAACACTCTTCAGAGAAATGCAAACCTGCCAGCTTTGAAGATGCAGGAAAGGAGCATGAGGCAGGGATAGGGTGACCTCTTGAAGAAAAAGAAAAGGAAATGCATCTCCCACTACAGCTCCTTAAAGTTAGAATGCAGCCTTGCTGATTCCTCTGGTTTTTTCTTTTTGTTGTTGTTGTTTCTTTGTTTTTTGTTTGTTTTAGCCAGTAATATTTGGGCTTTATTGTCACTTGCATATTAAATGCCCTCCATGATCTCTTGTGCTGATGCTTGGTCTGCAGCTGCTGGTGCTGTTTTGTGGAGGTTGTGGAAACTTTCAGTGGTGGAGCGTAGTTAGGAGTAAATAGACCACTGGGGTGTGTCCTTGGGGGTATATTATTCCTGGTTCCTTCCTGTCAAGCTTCTGCTTGCTGGACATCCATGTAGTAAACAGCTCTCATTCACCACATTTTCTTGCCACCATAATGTCTGTCCACACACATGGAGCCAAGCAAACATGGACCGAACTGTCCGAAGACACGATCCAAAAGAAACCCTTCTTCCCTTAAGTTGTTTCTGCTAACTATTCAGTTATAGTAATAATAAAGTCAATAGAGGCTTCTAACCTAAGACCAGAAGATACTAAATCAAATAGTTTGAAGCCACCAAGTGTGATCTAATCGGTTACAGGATTGATACAGAAATGATTCAATCTTCTCAGTTGAAAAGTGTTAAAACTTGCTACTAAGGGGAAATAGATTTTAACCATCATCATTATCAATATTTATTATGTTCTTGCCATTGAATGATATGTCTCCTATCAACTTGAGTTTCCCCAAATGAAAAGTGAGATCATATTCTCTGACCTCATAGATATAAGAATTAAATGTGAACCCCTGTGTAAAACCACATTTTACACTATTCATATTAGTTTCTTTTCTCATTGCTGTGACCAAATACCTGACCCCCCAAAAATTGAAAGAAGTTTTTTATTTTCACTTAGACATATTGAAGCATGTATCTGGTATGATCTAATTGCTGGGGTAAGATACCAGAAGTGGGTTATGGGAAGAAAAGTGTCCAGTTCATCTTACAGTTCCAAAGAATAGAATCCATCATGGCAGAAAAAGCATAGCAGAAGCAGGAAGCCCAGCATCATGACATCACATCAGCAGGGAGGAAGTAGGGAGAGAGCAAGCTGGGACAGACTAACTCCCCAAGGCCTGACCCCAGCCAAACACTTCCTCCTGCAAGGCTCCACCTCCTAAAGGTTCCACAAAATTCCCAAATTACCTTCATGGTTTCAACATGAGGTTTACATCGCCACTCAGTGTGGCTGGAGGACAGAGTTGACCAGAACATCTCTGCTTTCTGATCACCTGCTGCCATGTTTTATCAGTCCTATGAAGCCTTCAGATTCCAGCCACCTATGATTCTAGCTCCTTCAACCCATATTTCTTACCTCCCATGGATAGGTGGATATTGGTATCATTCATTGATCTGAAAGTTCTCTCTGTGTGTCCTGCTGGTTCAGGCTTTCTTCAGTTTTCTATATAGCTTCTTTCCTCCTAATCCATTTCTGCATTCTTGGCTCAGGACCTGATCATTTCCTATATAGACCACTGGGCTCCATCTTTAATAGTCTGACATCTCCCACAGGCTTTCTCTTACTGGAACATTCCACAATTAGAGCCACAGTGATCTTTCAAATAAAGACACAAACTCCTCTCAGGAAAACCTTCCCTGGCTCTCTGATCCTGAAGTCTAAAAGCCTTAGACATTTCATGTTTTAATTCTTCCTTAATTCTTCAGTCTTTCAACATCATACCTTCCAGTCCTGCGAGGCAGCAGGTTACTTTCAATATTGACCTTCCCCTTCATGAGATGACCTTTACTCCCTTTTCTTCCTTGGAAAGAAAAATATGTATAATATATATTCATATATATATATGAATGACTCAACTCCAAGCCCACTTTCATCACAAAGTCTTTCATGACCATCTTCCTGATATATATCTGCCCTAAAAAGGATAATATAGCATCTCACCTGAACCTCACATACATTTCTGAAATAGAATGGACACCCCTGATGGTTCCCATGTCTCTGCTTGACTTCTCTGTCTGACTTTTGGGGGAAGATTTTCCTCACTTGAAAACTCCAACAGAATCTGTGTCCCAGGCTTAGTTAGAGCATTCCACACAGAAGGGGAAAGGAAAGTAGGATGAAGGGCCATGTGCAAAGATGATAAGGAGATGTACAGCAGCAGCATTTGAGGTGCCAAGGGAAATAAAGGCAGGACAACTTAAGATGCCAGGCCAGGGGAAGTGGACAGATGTATAGGGCATTATATGTTTTCAAAAAGAAACCAGCATTTGGGGCAAAGAACTAAGCTTTTCCCAAGGTCCTGAGTGGCAGTCTTTAAGAAGAGCAGAGTTCTGCCTAGAAATCATACCACGCATTGATCCCATTGTTGCACTGTGGTCTTTCTGCTACATGGATTTTTCAAGCCTTCCAAAGGTAATTTAAAGCAGCAGAGCCCATGCATTATTGCTTAGTGAGTCACACAGCTCTTTATGAAAGTAAGTTTGTCACACATCTGGTCAGTATTTAGACACAATGACGTTTGCATCTGGTTTTCTGTAGAACTGAGAGAACACTTTGCATATAGACTTTGGTAGGAGGCTTGATTCAGTATTTGTCTTGGAAAATCTGCAGTGCCATAGGAAGGGGGAGAGGGAGAGAGTAAGGGAGAGGGAGAGAGATGTTTTATGGCTCACTTGATGGCTGAAGGTATCTCCCTTCCAAGCCACAGCCGTGGGTCACACTCATGTGGCTTAATCCTGAGAGACAGGCCTGCCACAGAAGCTTACTGTCCATCTCAGAGACCACAAAAGCCTAGGCTAGGCTCTGGAGCCATGCACTTGTCTGCCCTAAAGATGCTGAACTCAGTTTCTTCTCTGTCCCCTGCTTTCAATCAGCAGATCTTCAAAGCCCCAGCTCTGGCTAGAGTGTGCAAGCTGGTGACTCTGAACAAGTCACTTATATTATTTGAGAAGAAGATGAGGAAAAAAGTATCAACCTAATGAATTATTGCAAAGACTAAATACTTAATGATCACAGACAAGCCTAGCTAGATGAGTTCCTGAAACAGAGGGATTTAATAAATACCATTTTTCTTCCTTCCTTGACTGGAGTGTGAAGCCAGGAGCCAGACAGCCGAGGTTAAAACCCAATGCTGTCAGATCATGTGTGACCTTCTGCATGCTGCTGAACTTTGCTTTTTATTTTGTTTTTCTTGAGACAGGGTCTCATGTAGCTCAGGCTGGCCCTGAACTTGCTATGTAGCTGAAGATGACATTGAACATCTGATCTTTCTGACTCCACCTCTGAATGCTAAGATTATAGGCCACCAAACCCAGCTATGTAGTGCTGGAGATCAAACTCAGAGCTTCACACATGCTAAGCAGATCCCCTGCTTAATTAACTTCTCTTAACCTAGGCTTTTCCATGTCTGAAATGTGGATAAGAATCACACCTATTCCATAGGGTGGGGTAAGGATTAAATCAATTACTATATATGATGTGATCAGAATAACTCTGGGTATGTACAGTAGCAAATATCACAAAGCCTAGCATTTATTATGATTGCTACTCTCCTTATGCAGTATGGTTCATTGATATGCTCTCTCAGAGCCAGAAGAAATTATGACACCTATAGTCTGTGTGGAGAATCCTCTCTGGGAGTTGGATGGAAGGATGGATAGAGGGTTAGATGTTATAGATTCTTCATAATTCACTTTGTAAAATTGTTATTAAAATAAATATGACTCAGGGAACTGAGCGGAAGAGGGGGCAGAGAGAATGTAAGCGCCTTGGTGGGGGAGAATATCTAGAGACATTGCCCCCCTCAGCAACAATGCACAAAGGGGGAAGGAAAAAAAACACAAAAAACTGGCTTCCTCTGGTGCAGTTCATACCCCCATCCTATGGACAGATTCAGAATGTGCACTGAGGAAGGACCCCAGTGAGTAGGGGACACAGAGGAGGGAAACAGGGACACTATCACAAGATTTGCTCATACAATGTATATACTTATTCATAATAAAGATTTTTTAAAAAAAGAAATACTCATGGAAGGTCTTTGTGCCACACACTGCAGTAGGCTTCAAGGATGCTGCCCCTCACAGCACAGATAAAGCTTCTGCTCTCTGACTGGTAGAGACTTTGGAGCCTCAGTGGTCCTTGAACCTAGCATCTTAGCAAATGAGAATAATAATGCAGTCCAAGGGGGAAAAAACAAGGACTTTCTTTGAGGTGTCTACCTGTGAACATGCTTTGTGGGTTTTGTGTTTGTTTCTGTTTGGGGGTCAGAGAGATTCATGTGTTAAGAAACTGTTGGGTGAGGTGAGACTCTCTTGCTCCCATGTCCTTCCTGGTGTTGGAGACAATATGACTTAAAGGAAAGAGCCTCTTCCATGGGCCTGTGATACCCCTGGGCAATGAACTTGAACCCTATTGGCTTCTGTTCTCCATCTGTACAATAGAATATCTGCTTCAGCCTCCTTAGACCCAGTCACTATCTCTGTACTGCAGAGGGTATCCACTGAGAGCCCCCCCCATTACACTGCATCTTTGTTTTAAACTGAATATGTTGTAAATGTTAGCAGTTGGAGATTATTATAGAAAAGCTAGCAAACTGGAGGTTGTTTTTGTTTTTTGTTTTTTTGAGAGGCTAGAAGTTCTAGCAGCATCATGTAGATGGGGGAATGGCTGTGCCTGGTGTGGGAGAAGAGCCTTCCAGTGTGTCAGAATTCCCACCATCCCACGTTCACGTTCCTCACCTGGCAGGTATGCTGGCAAAGCCTCTGCAAGCATGAGCCTTTGTGGGGAAAGTTATTCACACAATCAAGATGTGTTCCTTCCTGGCTGTTTTTCACAGCCTATTTTGTTTCTGTTGTGAATAACAGAATGTTTTCTCCAGACACCTTTCTCCCTCTAGCTTAATAAGAGAGTGAAGGAGCCGCAATGATGGCTCTGTAAATCTGACAGTATGAGTGTTCTAACACCTCTAATCACTTCTACTTCAGCATCAATTCATAAAAGCTGGGATGGGGGGAGTGAGAAAACAGAGGCTGAAGAGAGGTGGGCTGCAGAGCCTGGAGAAGAACACCAGCTTGGCAGCTGGATTCATCTCCCTCCTTCCTGGGGCCAACATAAGTCTTATTTATAACTCAGCTCCCAGAGCCCCTTCGTGTTAAATCAGTGACCAAGAAGCCCACAGAGAAGGAGGCAGCTTTCCAGACATCTGGACTCCTGTGCTCCAGAGAGTAATAAAATGAGCACTGACCTGGGGGTGGGAAATCTGGGGCTTGTTGTGACCCTGGATTCATCAATGCTCCACTATGTCCTAAGGGTGTTTTCATCAGTCTACCTAGCAGGAGTTGGTATGAGCACCCATTGGGAAAATGGACACTTAGGTCGATATACATGGATTGTGTAAAAGACAATTAAGATGTGTTCCTCTTAATAGAATGTGATGTTCTATAAGAGCCCATGCTAACAGGACAAACCCCAGGGGCCAGAGCCATGACGGAGTGTGCATCAAGGTTCATTACGAAGTCCTCTGCAGAGAAGTCCTGAGTGACCAAGGAAGAATCCCTGCATGGTGCTTTGGACAGGTGGTAGAACTTTTATTAAGAGCGACCTTATGGGGGGGCTCTTAGTCACTGGAACCATGTACTTGAGATCTCTCTAGCTGGATAAGGATGGATGGGATGCCCCACCCCATGCTTCAACCACGACGTGCTGCCTTGTTACAGACCTAAAGCAAAGCAATCATGATCATGGACTGGAAACTCCAAACTCTGTCAGACAGAACAAACCTTTCCTGTATATGAGTTGTAATGTAAGTTAGATGGGGAAATTACCACATGCTTCTCGCTTGACGTTCTGTTCAGCCTGCTTCTGCTTTTCAGCTACTCCTGTCATTTCTGCTGGAGGTGTTTAATGCCTGGCTTGACATTCTATTATTTACCTGCTACCTGTTATTCTTTTACTTTTGCTTGTTATAGCCCTAATAAACTGATTTGAAACTGACAATACTGCTATCATGGATCATTTTTTCCAGACAGAACATAAGTTGGTTCTTCCAGGTATTTTGTTATAGTGACAGAAAGCTGCCTAATACGAACAAGATTCTTCTGTTGAGTCCTACAAGATACTTGGAGAATGAAGGGATTTGAAACCCTTCATATACAGAATGACTTACATGTGACACACATCATATGACAGGAGTAATTGACTTACTACAAATGGAGATTTGAGATCAAATGGCAGAAGTTACAGGTGTCAAAGTCATGACTAGCCTTTTCTCATTTATACCTTCATTCATCTAAAACAGCAATTTGGAATGCAAGTGCAGAACTCCCTGCTTGCATTTAAATGCCAGCTTCATCATTAACTAGCTATATGACCACAGGCAATTTGCTTAGCCTCTCTGAGTCTGTTGTTTTTAATTATTATTCTGCAAACATGGGGATGAAAACAGTGATGCAAAGGGCTGTCTGGGGAATTCAGTGAGTCAATGCAAGGAAGGTTATGGGCAGGAGGTTTGGTTTATGTAAAGCATTCAATAATGGTTAGACGTGTTCATTATTACTCAATGAGCCCTTACTATATACTAGAGTCTGTGCTAGGTGTTGGAGTTACAAAGGAAAATCACACAGTTTCTTCTCAAGGATTTTCCTGTATATTAGTGGGTGGATATCCACAGACAGAACATGGACATAGATACTTCTGCAGATGAAGAGGGTCCAGTCAGCAGGTGTTCTGATTCAAAGATCTCCTGCTTGGGAATATAACACAGAAGTGACTCGTTTCAGAAAGCTCCCTGGATGAGATGATTCTTAGGGTCTACATTAGTCATGAAAGTTCTCATGTCTAAATTTCTTCTTGGAGACAGTATTAAATACCTATGTCCTTGTGCACAGCCACAAACTGTAGTGAAGCATAGGGGACAGCTGCCTTTGGTAATAGCATCAAGTCCCAGCCAGACCCTGAAACAGTCACTAAGTCTTCTCCTGAACTTTGGTCCCATGTCCTAAGGCAGTGACCTCCCTGACAATCAGAGCCCATCCACAACTCCTCTTACCCTGATGAGTCTTTGAGGGTCTGAAAGAGCCTCTAAGTGTTCTTGACCTTGTCTATAATATTTCATTAGCTGTCACTCACTGAGGATTTACCTACTCTAAAACTATAGGAAGGAAGGGTGACATTGTGCTTGGAAATATGAAGCATGTATTTTCCAAACCTTCACTCAAGAAAAATTCACTTAGAAAAGAAAGTTGCAATTTAAGAGTATGGCTTGATCACATATGGCCCCTGGCTTGTAATCTTTCTGCTGACCTGTGACTCATCCTTGGGAGCTATGACCTTCACCATGACATTAACTTCAGACCCACAGAAATTCTGTGAAGGGGATTCCATCTCACTCATAACCTGGAAACACCCTAAACACATAACCACCATGTAATCATTACATAACCAACATGTAATCTCAGATCCTGTGGGAAAGAATTATCTCCTTTCCTTTTGTTAGCTGTCTGGATATTTGGAGCTATATGAATTAGAATAAAAAGAAAAAAGTAATTTTTTTTACTGATTCATTGATTTTTTTTATTGTCCATAATGAGTTACAATATTTAGTGGGCCAACAATGAGTTGTTATCCCCAATTCCCCGCTGCCCTCCCCTCCCCAATCCACTGGATAACCTCCTCCATGGGTCGTCTGGATCAGTCCTTGTGACAGGGGACCATGGATAGCCTACTATTCAGCCAGGTTCTCCTGGCCACGCCTCTAGATAATCTCCCCCACCACCGCTCTCACCATCTTTCTGCCCCCTCTTTTGTTCAGTTCCCTGAGTCGTGGTGGATGAGTATTAAGGCTGCTTTAAGGTTGTGAGCTTAGGGGTCTTTGTGTCTAAAATCATTGGTTTCTGTCTCACTGGCTTATCCTGTGTTGATTTAATGGCTGTGGCTGTGGGTCCCTTGTTCATCCCGACATTCTCTGTGGGGTTCCATAGGGATATAGTGATTTTTTTAAAAAAAATTGAAATAAATTTAAACAACTGTGATTGACTTATTTTTATATTTAATAACCAGAGAGGATCTTCACTGTTGCTAGGCAGGGAGGCACAAGCTGTTTAACACATCCCATTGTCCATACATGGAATCAAATAGATTAGCATTCCTTTCAGTGCTATCTCCTTCATCCAACGCCACCACCCCTGTTTGTACCAGGCTTTGTTTCTTGAACTAGAAAAGAGGTATCTTAAAGATAAAAGTCCTGTAACATTATTCCATAAAACTCATCTCATCATTCTCAAAATATCAACTAACAAATTAATAATAACTGAAAATCATTGGATCACAGGTTTATGAGTCAGTCACTAAGAACAAAAAGCATTATACACATTGTCTTATTCAATAATCTATAGGAAGTGAAATTAACTACAGGTAGTGAAATAGCTGTTGTATTTATTTACCAAAAAAGAAACTGAGGCTTATGGAATTGAAATGTCATGGCCAATACAAGATTGTTAATCAATTACAAATCTAAGTCTCAAACCCAAACCTTCAAAGAACTTGTTATATTATCCCCAACCCATGCTGAACATGAAATAAGTTTTCCATAATTAACTGAGTGATGATTACTCACTTTTATTGCAAGGAAGCCTACTGTGGTCTACAGAAAATTACAATGGATAACAAAGAGTGCTTATGATTTGGATCAAAAGATAATTAGGGGAAAAATATGAACAATACGTATAAGGAACCTTCATTTAGGAAAGGTTATAAGTTGAACAAGATGTAAAAGAAATGCTACCCAGGATCTTGGACAATAGCTCAGTTGGTAAATGGTTGCTTTTTAGGCATGAGGACCTGAGTTCATTCCCCAGAACCCATTTTAAAAATGCTGGAGGTGGTGGCACATGCTTGCAATCCCAGCTATCAGGAGGCAAAGACAGGTGGATTCCTGGGACTCCCTGATCCCACTGATCCCAGGCCAATGAAAGACCCTGCCTGAAAAGAATGCAAAACGTGTTGAATAATATTTGAGAAACAAAACTTGAAGCCTTCTCTGGCCTCCACGTGCACACATGCACATACACATGTATGTGCACTCTCTCACACACAAATGTTATCCAAATAGTGGCTCTGTGTAGTGTTAATTTCAGAGGTTGATTCAAGTGTTCCAAATGTGTTGGGAGGTATCTGAGGATGGGTGGAGTGAAGTGGTGTGCTGGGATGCATTATAAAATCTCCTCCTTCATTTAATATGGATTCTATTATCTGTCCTTTTTTCAGAAAAAGATAAAAGAAAAATAAAAATGGTTTGACAGATTGCTCTATTCTGCTTTGTTTTGTGGGGGAGGAATTGTGATCATATTTTGGATATATTTTAGTCAGAGCCTATGAATTATGGCCCAATTTATAACATTCTGAAATGCTAAGTATATTGTTCCATCTCTCATTCATACCATAAGAACAGAAAAAAAACTTCTTTTCTTTAAACTTTATATTTGGATATGTTGAGTTGAATAGTTTGCAA
>PVHP010033623.1:0-19568 GCA_004024765.1 Zapus hudsonius
TAAGTCAATCCCCAGAGGACACTACGCTGACTTGATTTATTAGGGAGGAGGCAGCCATAACCAAGAAGTCAAATGTCTTACTCAGTTCAGGTCACTATGAAAGGTGCCATGACTAGGTGGGTTATAAAACACAAGAATTGATTTCTCATTAGTTTTAGATGTTAGGCCCTCGAGGTCAGATTCTGGTGAGAGCCATTCTCTAGATTGCAGGCCACCATCTCTTGTACCCTTTCATGGCAGAAAGATGGCCTTGTTGCTAATACACCCATCTTATGTGTCGGCGCCTCACCCTCATGATTTAATAATCACTTCTCCTACTGGTGTGTGAGGAGAGAGGGGTAACACGTGTATGTGGAGGGAGGACACAAACCATTCGACCATAAAAGCTGCTCCATATCCATTCCTTCCACCTTTAACTTTGCTGAATGACCTCATTCTCTCCCTTCATTTCCAGGGCTGGCAGCCATAATCAGACCTCTTACTTCCCTGGTTGAGACTCTCCCAAACTCACAAAGACTTCATTTCCTTTGCACACAATCCTGCAGGTACCATCATCTTCGGAGCCTTTCAGAGGCTCTCCCATCACACGCGATGTTCCTTAATGACAGCTCACATTTTGAACCCATTTTCTTCACTCAGCGAGCTCATTTGGGTCTCATCTTTTTCTGACCTTTAATTCTCAGAGATCATTCCTTAAAAATCAGCTGTAACCTGCTGAGTTTTCTCCTGACACAAAGCTTCTCATCTGGCCAGCACTCACTTCCATTCCCCCTTTTCTCTTCTCTACCCTCACCTAAATTTTCCAAAATCTGGTCTTTTTAAACTTAAATCTATAGGAGCAGAGCTCAATAGGATTTTCCACTAATCATTACAGACTCCAGTTATATTTAAATTTTTGAGCATTCTTTCCTGTAAAATTTCAGTGATGGATCCTTTCCTGATACGGTCTTTTCCCGTGTCTTTTGGGCTCTGTTTTCATGATGTATGTATTTTCCTGTTTACACAGTTAATTGTTCTATATTCTGTGTCCTTCTCTCTACCAGCCTCCTTATCTTTCAATCAACAAACAGCAGCCACTACAAGTTTCTCAGCCTGACTATGCCTTTGAGTTGTTGACCCATCTCTCTGATTTCTTCCAACTCAAATTATCACAAAGTACAGTCCACATTAATCATTTTCGCTGCTTTCCCATCTGTTTTCCTTTCAATCTAATCAACTTGTTTTAAATCTATTACCCTCATAGACCTATCCTTTGGAATGCCACCAGTAACCATCTAAAACTTAACTGAAACAATCTTTCCACCATCTTACATTCCTCCATCTTAGTATTGAATTTAATATTTATAGCCACCCCTAAGTGCTTTTTTTCAGCCTTATGTTTTGATCACTAGGTTCCCAGCCGCTGCTGTTATTTTAGAAGGTTGTGGAACCTTTGGGAGGTAGAGCATGGCTGGCAGAAGTAAGTCAGTAGGGACAGGCCTGTGAAGTTCGTAGCCCTGCCACACTCTGCCTCCTGGTTTGCCGTGATATGAAGAGAATTTGCATTTGCAACACACTCCTGCTGCCACCAACTCTGCCTTGCCTTCCCTGCCATAAAGAATTAAGACTCTTTGAAATTGTAAATCAAAATATTTATTTCCCCCCAGAAGTCATTTTTTCTCAGGTATTTAGTCATAGCAATGCCAAGGTCACTAATCCAACAGTCATAGCTGGTCTTTGGCTCCAGTTTCCCACTCCACCTACGAGGGGAAGGAAGGCAGGTACTTTATCAACCAGGTCTGCCAGTGGACAGGGGCTCTCCCCTAGGGCCCTCGGGGACTCTCCCTCCTTTGTATCAAGCACACTAGTGATGCCTGAGCACCACTCTTCGAAGGCTCAGAAAGCACCTTCCATTCTGGGCTACTCAACTTTCTGTGCTTTTTTCACCCTTGGAGTCTGAGGATGGAAATAAACTGATCAAGAGAGAACTGAGGATTTTGGTTCCTTCCCCCAGTCCATCACATTTGTATGACACTGGACCGCAGAGAACACTGCTCCTTTTCTGCGAGCCTCCTTGCTCCTGTTCTCTCTCTTTCCTCTTCAGTGTGACATTCCAGGCTTCATCTCATTCTTTTGTCCACTGGATAAGCATGTAGTAGAGACCTAATCATTATCTCTTCTCAGAGGAGTTTCAAAACTACAACTATAGCTTCATTCTCCCAAGCTCTGGTTCTGAATTCTTAAGAAATTTAATTTCCACCTCAAAATCAACACATCTAAAGTCAAATTTAATAATCTTCTTCCCCAAATCTAATCTCATAATATCTACACATGACATAATCTTCTAGTCAGCAGATTTGAAATGTGAATATAGCTAATTTCTTTTCCCCCATATTGCGTGGCCAGTAAGTTATATTTTCTTAGAAACATTCAAATCCATTACTGCTCTAGTTTAGTTTGATGATTGTATTCTGGGTTCTTCCTGTCTTGCCTTAGTAACTAAGGAGATTCCAGTATCTCTTTCCAACAAACCTATACAATGCCAGATTGTTTTTCAAAAGCAGTGCTTTGAACCCATCACTCCATTGCCCAGAACACAAAGATGCATTGCCCCTACTAAATGAATTCACTTCTTCACCTGTCAGTTAGCGCCATCCACGGTTCAACAATATCTCTCTTTATCTACTCAGTATCTCATCTGCTCTATATTCAGCCACATCCCACCTGCCAGTTTTAGTATGTGGCATTTCCCTCACATCTGAGTATGACCAAAATTTAAGCTATAAACTCTACCACTTCTAGCTTTCTGAACTACAACTTTCTCATTTATTAAATGGCAACAGTAATGGCTCATGTCTTATAGGCTTTCCCTTATCATATCATTAGACAATGTACATATAATGCACTGTTAGCACAGTGCTCGACATACTAAAAGATCCACTCTCTTTAACTAGAAGACTAATGAGGATTGCTTCTTATCCTGGGGACATGACCTATGCCTTCCAGTCCATACCTTTCTCCTGTTTCCTGGGGTACCTCTACTCCTTTACTGCTCTTTGAGGTCATACTCATGCTTGAAGGCTGATATGAACTTCCTTCGATGTGGTCTTCTGGATTAATTCATCTCTGAAGTGACTTCTCCCTTCTCCCAAGTCCTCAAGAGACCTTTGCATCACTTTCAGGAAGCTGATTCACATCCTATCACAGCTCTCTTTTCACTTCTCTCCCTGATTTAAAGCCCTTGACCGTGATCACTGTGGTATCATCTGCTGTGCCTGACATAGTCCTTTGCCTTCAGGAAATGTTTATTAAAATGATAAAGCTTTTTTCCTTAAGAAGAACAGCACAAAATACTAATAACATAAAAATAACAGTTAACATTGACCTTTACTTGAGACCCTCAGTGAATTTCCCATAGACTGGGCACTATTCTAGGTTTTATCTCACATTAGACACACCCACCATAGGGCAGGGCTTCTCCATATATCTTGTCAGCTAATGCAGCAGGAAAATATTTTCAAACAGAGAACACACTAAAGGATGACTTTCTTAGATGCTTCACATTCCATTTTCTAATCCTTGCCAAGAATAGCAATGGTGGTTTAATGCCTGTAAAGACTACTGCCTAAAACACACTGATTAAAATATGTTCTTTAAAGCACAGCAGCTCCATCCCAAGAAAAAGCAGACCAAAAGAAATGGAAAGTGTAAATTGCATGTAAAATTTTTTTCTGAAGATGAAATAACTGCAAATTAAATCAAGCTTAAAGTACCATTTTGTAACTATTTATCAAATTACAGTGGCTTTGAAAATCCACCCAATAATGGAATTCTGATGAAGTAGACACAACTTGCATACTTTCTGTGAAATGTAAACCTAAGCAAATGCTTTTGAACGTAGATCAGTGACTAAGTAGCTGGGAATATGAAGACTTCAATATTCTGCATGAGATAAAGCTTAACAATCCATGTGAGGTTAAACTTACAAATGCACATGTTACCACATAAAATAAGAGCAATGTGGAAATTATCCTAAATGTCCAGTGAAAATAGGAAAAGTGTTTGAGTTATGGCACAAACATAACGGACTATGTTCCCTTAAAGTCATCACTTGAATATTTATTTCAGTGGACGTGTGGGGCTCCTTCTGCCTCACAGCATCCAAGCTTCTTGTTCTGCAAGAATCCCGTGCCTTGTAAGGGTCGCTGAAAAACTATAGAACTAAAAATGCTAGATCCCCATCTTCCCAGCCTTTCCTTTTGCCAGGGCATGGACTGTGCTCTTGCCAAGTTTTCAAAGAGTGCTAGTAACTCAGAAATAGGAGCCAGGAAAAGTTTCTCCCTGATACGAATGGGGGTGACAGGGAATGACACATTATCAGTTGGCAGATTCATTTCCTGGAGCTGCTTTAATTGGCACCACAAATTGGGTAGCTTAAAATAATAACTTTTTGGATTATAATTTTGGAGCCTAGACATCCAAAATCAGGATGTAGCAGAGACAGGACCCCTTTGAACCCTGCAAGGAAGGGTTCCTTGCCTCTTCTAGCTTCTGATGTTTCCCAGCAAGCCTTGTGCTTCCTAGACTTCAAGTTGCATCTCTCCACTGTGCTTCTCACACAGTCCTCCTCGCTCTGTTTGCCTCTCTTTGCTTCTTTAGAGGACACTAGTTGTATTAGATTTAGAACCCATCAGTATTGAGTAATTTCGTTAGTAACTAATTCTAAATGAGGTCACATTCTGAGGTATTGGAGCTGGAATTTCCTCATTTCCTTATGGGAGGACACATTGCAGCCCATGACAGGTGGCTTGGATGGACCCAGGGAAGAGTGTCAACAGTGTATGCTGAATATCATTGCTTGGTCTTGGTAGCAGCGTTTGATGTCCTTACTCTTAGGGCTCTGTGACCTGATAAACAACTCCTGATCTCCATTGACAACTATAGCCCTCCTTCAAATACTAACTAGAAGCTATTCTGATCCAATATCTTTGATTAATTTTTCTATATACATTGAGTATATTTCCTTTTCTTTCAACCGATAATGAAGATTTCAAAAGCATAAAAGTATTTGTTACACTAAATGATAAGGCAGACTGGAAACTGGAATATATTTTATAATTGGTAGCATGTGAAAATATGTACTTAGGTAGCCAAGCATTGAAAAATAACATCAGGAAAATAATATTCTGGAAGTGGAGTGAAGGAATGGCTTTGGTTTATTAATTTTTTAGAATTGTCTTTCATGGTTTTACATAATAATCTTAACTTTAAAAAATTCCAGAAGGTATGGAAAAAAAGAAAAAAATTATTGTAGCATAATAATATAATTTATTATTTTCTTAAAAGGAATGATAGAACTGATATTATGGGGGACAGGGATTTATGTAACATTTTGGCATAAGAAAAATAATCAAGCATCATTTATAGTATGAGTATCAGGCACTCATCCAAGCTCTCCAAGCAGAAATTGCATGTTGACTATTTTTATTGTTAGCACCTTGCAAGGCATCACAAACAGGACATACTCAACAAGTACCCACTGAACAGTTAAATTATTAATAATTGTTTGGCAAGGAGGTGCCCTATATGCAGACTTAAGAATTCATTCTCCAATTTTTCTGTTTACATTTCCAATTTCTTGGCTCTGCTCAGATGGACATCAATTGGTGATTTCTTAAAAAGAGATTTGTGTGCTCAATGTTTTTCAGCATGATCTCAGTTATATACTTATGGAATTAACATTTACCAGACGATTCATTTTATTCTTGGGATGACCTGCAAATAAATACTAACTACTATTAAATCCAATCACATCCTGAGCAATGCCTTTATTAAATAATGAAAATATACTTATTGGGTGTGGTGGCTAAAATTTTTAGATGGAAACATAACCTGTATTTGTCCAAGTTCTTTTAAGTCAACAGGAGAATTCAACCCCCAAAACTGCAATGTTAAGACGGCTGCTTGGCAGCATGAAATTGAATGCAACGGGCCTGTTTTGGATCAGTGCTTAGCTGCTAAGGTCAATAAGACCTTGTTTGTGCATCTACAGTTTATGCATAAATCTAACAGCATAAACAGATTCTCTAGTCAATTCACATTCTTCACACCAGCTCTGCATTTACAAATTGTTTCTGTCTTCTGAAGCAGGGGGAGGGAAAGAACAATCTAATTGATTGCGCATAGTGTCTCCCTGACAATTTTCTTAAAAATATCAGCACAGCTGTGTTTCATTTCAGAGTTCCCTGTTTTCAGAGCTGGGCATAGTCACGTGTTACTCAGCATATAGAAGCTCTTAGGAAACTCTAGGAAGAGCCCAACAACGTTCCCCCTTTGTAGGATGCTTTGTAAAATCCACACAGCAATTGCTCTTATAGGGAATAACTAACTCATCAGCTGCAATTTCCTCTTCTTATCCTGAAACATTCTATGTTTGTTAAAAGGCAAAAGGGAAATTCTAATTACAAGTATACTTCTATATAGCATATATCTTAAATATAAAGTCAGTGTGATGGGTAGTTACTCCATTTCAGTATAACTTTGATTGTCTACTCTTCACACTGAAAGCCAATGAACAGGCTTCAAAAGGGGAAAAGCCCTTTTGTGTGACATAATTATCTTTTACTAAAGTAGTGGGAAATATAGTGCCACATTTTGAAGAGATGAATGGATTAAAATTCAATGCTCAGACTCCACTGTAACATGCTACTTATTGAAAAACCCATCATTTCTTATGTATGAGAGAGTTTTATATTTTAAATCACCTTTGCACTGAAAATAAATTAATCTGGCCAGTGGGTCAAATAGAAAGTGGAAACAGGGTTCCTGGTAAGGGATCATTAACAAACTAATCCCAAATTATTCCAGCTATAGACAGCTCTGCCTTTGGGAAGAAGGAAATTAGCAGGAGCAGATGAAGGACAAGAGAGGGTAAAGGAGGGGTGAGTAGAATCAAAAGACATGTATATGCATGAAATGTCATAATGAAACCCATTGCTGCGTATAATTTATTTTAATAAAAGTCATTAAAAGAATAGATAGGGTCCATACATAATGACGTTAAATACTAAAAACAATGTGAGATGCCATATCTCTGAGTAAATTCAACATCTTATAATATGTATAAGATGTTGAATTTATGTATATGTATAAACTGCTTACCCCCAGGTAGGAAACAAACAAAAAGAAGAGGAGGGGTGTGGTCCCAATTCCCCCTTCACGGGCATATTCCCAATAACACGAAGACCTCCCACTAGGCTTCACCTCCTAAGGGTTCCACGATCTTTTAAGAGCACCACCCTAGGGACCAAGCCTTTATCACATGGACCTGCAAGAAAATGAAAGATTAAAACTGTAGCAGGGTTTCCATAAGGATTAAATGAGCTAATATTGAAAATAATCTTGAAAAGCACTTGACAAATAAGCTTCTTATAAGTATTAGCCAATAAAACTGTTCATAATGAGGACCAAGAGAAGCAAAACAAGACCAAGGGTTCTCTGAGGGAAAATGACCCTCTGGCACTAAGATAAGCAACACAGAGATATGATATGACCATCATGGATCTTATGTCAATGGAACTTTAAGATCATCAAATCCATTTCAGGAAAGCAGCAAGTCAGCACTACCTAGGATGTGGCTGCTGGCTGATAATGGCCACCAACTTGACTGAAATGTGCGCTTATTTTGGTCTTATGGGAAAAGAATCTGCCATAGGCAATAAACCAAGGCCTGTTCCTTTCCCCCTTTTTGCCTATCATACTTCCACACCAGGGCTTAACTTTGAAGAGACTAGCAGCTGTCACTTCTTCCTCAAAACTTTCAGGGATTAGATGGTTCGTACTATTAGTTACTTTTCTCATTGCTGTAACAAAACACCTGACAAAAGCAACTTAAGGAGGAAGGTTTGTTTCCACTTACAGTTTGAGAGGATACAGTCCATCATGGTGGAGAATGCATGGTGACAGAAGCATGAGGCAGCTGGTCACATTCAGCGCACAGTCAAGAAGAGACAGATGAATATTGGTGGTCAGCTCACTTACTCCTTTTTAGGCCAGTGAAATAATGCCACCCACATTTAACATGGATCTTCCCACCTCAGGGAACCTAATATAGAAATTCCCTCACAGACCTACCCAGAAGTTTGTTTCCATTGTAATTGCAAATGCTATAAAGATGACAAGATTAACCATCGCAAGGGTGAAGGAGTGGGCTTGCAATTAATTCTCTCTTGGTCATGTGTGTGAATGGTGGGTTTCAGAAAGAAAGAAGGTGACTAGTTTAAATCTTTTCATAGCAAAGAAGGCCAATAATAGACCTTTGGCAAATAGTAATTACTAGCCCAAGGAGTCTATAGAATGCTTTCAGTAGGATATGCTTGACTTGTACAGGGTTGCTTATGATTTAAAAAAAACTTGTAATCTGGGCTGGAGAGATTGCTCAGCGGTTAAGGCACTTGCCTCCAGTGCCTAAGACCCCAGGTTCAATTCCCCAGGACCCACATAAGCCAGACCCACTAGGTGGTGGCCCTGGAGTGCTCTCTCTCTCTCTCTCTCTCTCTCTCTCTCTCTTCTCTCTCTCTGAATCTCTCTGCTTGAAAATGAATAAATAAAATATTTTTTAAAACTTGGAATCTATGGATTTGTGAAACATGAATAGAGAAATGTAAAATATTAAGTTATAGAAATTATAGTAAAAGTTTTTTTAATTTGAAACATTTGCTTGCATTTAGCATGAATATAAATGAAGAGTCAATGTGATGCTGAAAATGGGGGAGAATATCCAGTCATTGTCCCCTTCAGCAACAACACATGGAAAAAACCTGGCTATCTCTCATCCAATCCATAGCCCCCTATCCAATGGACTGGTTCAGCAAGTCCACTGAGGAGGGCCCCAGCTGGTTGGGGACAGGGAGGAAGGAAATGGGGGTACCATCATAAGATTTGCTCATAAAATGTATCTAATTATAGACAACAAATATGAAAAAATGATTAGCTATCAGACACAGTAACTTTCATATTTTATCTATGTAAAAATATGCTTGCAGTTAGAATTCTTGATAAACACACAGAACTCCAGGAATAAGAAGAGGAAATTGCAGCTGGAGAGGTTTTCAAGATGCCCATGACTGCATTTCTAGGTGGCTCTTTAAAAGCATACTAAGGGCTGGAGAGATGGCTCAGCGGTTAAGGCACTTGCCTCCAGTGCCTGAGTGCCTAAGGTTCAATTCCCCAGGTCCCACATAAGCCAGACCCACAAGGTGGTGACCCTGGTCCTCTCTCTCTCTCTCTCTCTCTCTCTCTCTCTCTCTCTCTCTCTCTCTGCTTGAAAATGAATAAAATATTAAAACAATAAAAGCATACTAGAAAAATCTCTAGTACATAATGGGGATTCTTCCTCTGTACAAATGATGTTAACTACACACAATAATTCTAACCCAGAATGGATCCTTGAGCAATGATAGAAGCCTTGTTGTGCCACACTGGAGGTCCTGGACCACTCTGCTTTGTGTAAGCCCTGCAGTTACTTGTGCACTGAAGATATACTTGTGCACTGAAGCCTCCCAATGGACAATAGCTCTAAACTCTGTATGACTTCATGGCTCAGAACTTTGTTTTACCTAGACTTATTTTTCATCAGTGAACAATTTTAGTTTTCATCTGTTCTCTCTGTGTGACAGTCTTCACCAGACATCAGGCTGGTCCCACATGAAGGCAGGTGAGGTAGGGGATTGGTAAAGTCCTCTCTCTGGCTGCAGGCTGTGGGTAAACAAGTTCACTACCTGTTTCTACCTTTACCACCTCAATTCACTTATAACTGGAGACAGCCATGCCTCCTAAAGGGGTTGTTGTAAAGATTAAATGAACAATCTAATAGACATAAAGGGTATAATATATCACTTAAAACTATGATAAATCCTTACTAAACTATAGCACCTGTTAATATTAAGGAGAAATCCTACTGAATCTCAAATCAGTGACTTTTTCTGGAATATAAGAGAAGAGAAGAGATCATAAAATGAGAAATCTCTTGTTCTTTCACCTGACTTTATGCCAACGTCCTTCTTGTTCTGTTCTTTTTAAAGCTGGTTGCAGAGAGCACACACCCAGAAAGGAGATTTGTACAAAAAACTATAGTCACACCTCCTGAAGAGGTTTAGAAAAACACTTTATTTCCTTTTTCTTTGTATGTGTTTTCTTGAGTTAGTTCTATGGAGTGCTACCATTTTAAATAAATGATTTTTTAAAAATTTAACAGCTAAGTTACAAGATAGCTTCTAAAAGACATGTATTTCTCTAGCTTGTTTTCAATACTAACCTTGTTTGAGCTTCTTCTCATGTGGGCTGCGTGTCCTGCTGACATGCCAGTGGTCTTCAGAGTGGAATCAGAATAAACTTACAGCTATTCAGGGAGTTTAAAGAGCAATTTTATTTTCTGGGGAGGACTTCTAATAACCTTTTCCATTGCTCTGGAATAATTTCCCAGCTTTAACTAGAACTATAATGGATGAATTTATGAAGAAAATAGGTAGGGTCCTCACAAGAAATGTTACCTATGTGTTCCAATGAGTTAAGAATGCTGAATTTTAAAACAATTCAAGAGCTAAATGCACTATATCTCCTCTTGACTACAAAGAACATATCTAGTCTAAAATCTTGCCATTTTAAGAAAGGATTTCAAGGTATTGTAGTCAGTGGTACTGTAGTATAAAATTATCATTTTTTACTCCTTTCACATATAAAGATAAGTACAATTATTAACAAAAGTACTAGAACCTAGAACTGAATGTCTGAGTCATAAACAAGAGGCTAACATATTCAAAATCAAATTATTACAACAAGCATAGAGTTTTAATATGTTGCCCACAACTAGGCCCATGTAACCCTTTAACTAAGATACCCAGCTGGGCATGGCGGCACATGCCTTTAATCCCAGCACTCAGTAAGGTGACTTGGAGGATTGTTGTGAGTTCAAGGCCACCCTGGAATACAAGATGGGTTCTAGGTCAGCCTGGATAGAGACCCTGCCTCAAAAACAAACAATATTCTTCCACTGAGCCTAATCCCATTAGAAAGAGCATACTTTAATGAAGTCTTTGTTAATATGCACATTCTAATCCCATTGTCCTTAAATCCCAGAAGTTGTTTTTTAAAAATTGTTGTTGAAATAATTTCTGATGAGGTTCTATGACACTCTAGTTTCTCTGTATAATTCAGGAATGAGTTGCATTTCTGGAAATCACAGCAAGAGTCACTGCATATGTGTCAGCATTAGACAGATTTCTTTGTCAGGTCATCCTCCACATGCCTTCATTTATATATTACTGAGATTGGTTGGCGATTATTTTCACATGATCCACATTAATCAATGTGGCATTAAATGAATTACTGAAATATTCTCCTCACTACTGCAAAATAATGAACTATTTATCCTTGAGATGACCTTTGATGAGATATCTGACCTCTCATAAATGCTCAGTGGAGCAGTTTAATAGTGAAACATTTTGATGTGTAAATTACTACTCCATTTCATTATTAACAGATTTATATTTATGTTGACGTCTAATCTGCTTTAACATTTATTATCTTAAGATTATTATCCAAAGATCCTCATAGCAACTCAGTGGGAGAGGTTAAGAGAAGTTCTTCAAGGAATGAGATAGATACCCACAGATGCTAATTTGTTTAAGTCACATCGTCGGTTATTGAAGTGTCTGGTTTTTGTCCAAGTGGTCTTTCTAGTATTTCAGAAAAATTTTTATTTCAAAAAAATAAAATTTAATAAGCTGCCTAAATAACATAGATGCTAGTTCTGTTTGACATTGCATGTTACTGGCAATTCCTGACACAATCTCTTTCATTCTCTCTCTCTCTCTCTCTCTCTCTCTCTCTCTCTCTCTCTCTCTCTCTCTCTCACACACACACACACACACACACACACAGCTAAATCATTTTTTTAAAACTATTTAAAAATTAATAGAATTGAACTGAGAATTGGAGCCTGGAGCCTTCCAAATACTGTTACACATAAACAATACCAGAAATTTAGTGAGATGATCTGCACCTATTCAACCTTGTATGCCTTTATCATCTGTAGTACTGGGAGGCAAGTATTGTAATCCTCATAGGACAACTGTGGCTCTGAGGTGTCCCAAGGATGCCCAAAATTAAGCAACTGGTAAATGGTCAGGCAGGAATTTAACTCCTACCTTAGACTTCAAAGTCAAAGGTTTGGTACTTCCACCACTCCTGACCAAGGTAGTATAGGTATAGCTCCAAAGAGATGAGCTGAGCAGGTACCTTGGAAAGTTCTCGAATAATAAATTTCTTCAAGGCAGAAAGAGTTTATGTTTTAGGTCATTGTCTTTGGCCAAGAGATCAATGATGACCCACTATCTCCACTTCACTTCCCTGTAAGTCACTGGGAAAACTTGGCCTGAGTTTCTCTTATGCTATGGCAGTGACATCTGTATTTTCTTCTTGCAAACTTACCCAGGTTTTTCTCCAGAAAGAACTTGGTTCAATGGAAAAATCATGAGCTTTGGAGCCAGGAGACCTGAGTTTGAATCTGATAATGGGAATGTTATTCATTGTTCTTGGCATTGATTCCTACATCAACAAGAGGATAGTTATAAAATCACCATTTGGGGGTGATTTTAGAAAAGTTATAGGAAGTCTATTAATTAAATATATTGGTTATCTCTTTAACCTTTTCTTGAATAACCACTGCTAATGTAGGCTCTAGAGTATTTTCTGGACCTTTCTAACCTAGCTTGCATTTCACAGATAAAATGCTTGCTCTGTCTTCTCCCTACAAAGATGCTTGCTGGTCAAATCCATGATTTTCAGACTCCCACTCTTCTCCAGACAAAGAGGAATATTCATGCAGCACAATTACCACCCCACTCGTCTATGCCCCAGCTCACCAGGAAGCCCTTAGTCATCAAGGATCTAGGTAGAGAGTAGCTGGGTTATTAATGGAAAGCTTTCTGTTAGAATGAGTGACTACACTTGACAGCACCCTCCTGAAAGCTCTGAGATGCTGTCTAGATAAAGATACAGGAAAAGAAGACTCAGAGAAGCGAGTTTTCCTGCATCTGCATTCTAGCAATTGCTTATTAACATAGAGAAACTTTGTGACCTCTTTTAACCTTCCGTTTCTTATTTTATAAAACAGGAATAATGAATCCTGTATTCAACAGAGCTAGGTTCTAACATGCAATTAGCAATTCACAAGTATGCACTAAATCCTGATCTTCTCGAATGTATTCATGCTTTAAACACTAGGCTTTAGGCTCAGTGAGTACAGTGAAGACCTGAGCATGTAAAACGCCAGATAGTGTGGTTCATTCCTATAATGCCAGAGGAAACGGGACTCACTGGCTAGCTGGTCTAACTAAATCAGTGAGCTCTCGATTCAGGAAGAGACCCTGTTGCAAAGAATAAAGAGTAGAGAGGGATTAAGGAGTCACAGAACATTAACCTGTGGGCTCTACATGCACATACAAACATTTATGCAAATATGCATGTATACCACACATACATAGGCATGTAAAAATATACGAAAATAAACGTTCTGCTTTGGCCCAAAGTTCTGAAAATCAAAATCTGTAATGTAAAGTTTGTGAGAAAGGTCGCAATGTAGTGCCATGGGTAAAATCTGGACCCACTGTTACTGGGTAGTGTTGTCGTGTTGAACAACTTACCTCTTTGTCTCAGCTGATAAAGACAACCATAGTATCTACTTCACACTGGAAGCATGAAAAAGGGAAACTTTATGTAAAGCACTTTGAAAAAGGCCAACTACATAATCATTCCTGAGTAAATATGAGCTCTCATTATATCAGGAATATCGGGGTTTTGTTTATACTTCGCAATCATCTGTCAAATTAACTACTAAGTATACTAAGTACTGCTAAAGTTAGCAATGGAAAAATTGTTTTCCAGTCAGTTCTTTATTATTAATGAATATAAAATTACATGAAGAAAAATGATGTTTGCATAGCATAAAACATTAATTAGGAGAAACTATCTCAAATATTATTTTTACCTCATCATATAATTTTTCAGTACTCTGTTTTTGTTGGGCTAAAAAAATATAATCGCTAGAATAATAGACTGAAAAAAATCTCATATGTTTTGGTTTGTTTGTTTGTTCTGTTTTGTTTTGTTTTTTTGAGATAGGGTCTCACTCTAGCCCAGGCTGACCTGGAATTTACTATGTAGTCTCAGGCTGGTCTCGAACTCAGGCAATCCTCTTACCTCTTCCTTCCGAGTGCTGGGATTAAAGGTCTGTGCCACCACGCCTGACTTTATGGAACCTGGATTCAAGAATTTATGTGTCTGGATCAGTCCTTGTGGCAGGGGACCATGGATAGCCTAGTATTCAGCCAGGTTCTCCTGACCTAAGTGTGTTGTTACTGATGGGTGCCATGCCTTTGATAATCTCCCCCACCACGGCTCTCACAATCTTTCTGCCCCCTCTTCCGCTCAGTTCCCGGAGTCATGGTGGGTGAGTGTTAAGGCTGTTTTATTGTTGAGAATTTAGGGGTCTCTGTACTTCTGCTTTAGGATGTGTCGAAAATCATTGGTGCCTGTCTCACTGGCTTCTCCTGTGTTGACTGATTGGCTGTGGCTATGGGTCACTTGTTCAGAGGGGCATTAGGGAACTGGGGATAACAACTAATTGTTTGCCCATTAAATAATGTAACTCATTATGGACAATAAAAAAATAGAATTTATGTGTCATCCTTGCCCAGGGGCCATGCTTATCTCCGAATCGTCCCAGTCTTAGTATATGTGCTGCTGATGTGAGCACCTATCGGGTTTTTTCCTCAAGTAGAACGTAATATCTCAGAAATTAAATCACTGGTATCTTGAAAAACAACCAATTCGGTCAGATTTATTTGAATGTAAACAAACCGTGTACAACACATGCAAAAACACACCCCTTCCTAAAAACCCAAGTAACTACAACAGATGTAACAAGATGTTAAATGAATTTTAAGGGCCTGATGAGTTAGTTGCCAAATATCAGCAATAGAGCAGTGTGATCGTTTGCTTATTTGTGCTTGTACTACGCGCATAACAAGCTATGAGATCAAGGCGTGTATAGTTCCTGTGAGGCAGAACAGGACAGAAACATAGAATAGTTCCGTAAACAGTAGCTAGGTTCATAGGTAGCTGATTAGCACCAAAAGGTACCACTGATCCACCGAGGTTTTCAGTCAGATCATACAGTGCAGCTGCTCTGTCTCCCATCCAGCTCCATCCTGACTCTCAGGCAGCTGACAGCAGAGACAGCACACCTGCCTTGAACTTGTGTTGTTTGTCTTACGCTTTAATGACTCAATTCTGGTTCCTGTTATGAGTGGAGAGGTGACTGCAATGATTCAACGCTGTGAGTAGTGTCAAAAGCCAATAACCCTGGTTCTCAATCTAGAATTTAGCTCTCCATGTACTCTCTCTAAAATGTTGTATGCGTTTCTCAGATGATTTTGCTTCAGTAAAAATGAACCTTTAATCAAGTCATTATTGATCTCTAATGAATCATATAAGCACTGAAAAAAATCTTCGCTTCATTTGACTAAAAGTCTAACTCCAAGGACATTTAATTAAATGTAATTATACTTTGAAAAAGAAAGAACATTTCATTTCCAATTTTTCAATAGCGGTTATCTCATCAACACCTACTATAAAATGAATGAGAATCAGAAAATTCTTAATCATCTAATTGATCTTAGAATGATAACTATTTAAAAGATCTATCTTATTGATCAAAATACATGATATCATTCTGCCTACAGTGGGGTAGAAGTCTATTATCTCTCTGGGGCAGGGGTCAGGAAATATTTTCTGTAAAAGGTTTCAATGTAGACATTTTATTTACAACCCAAACCATCTCTGTTACAACTCCTCAAATTGTGCTGTTGAAGTATAGACAGTAAAATGAGCATGGCTGGACTCCAATGATATTTTACTTGTAGAAACTGTAATTAGAATCGCATATAATTTTCACAGAATGCAAAATATAATTCTCATTGTGAGCTTTCAACCATTTAAAAAATTCAAAGTTAATCCCAGATAACAAGCAGACAAAAATAATGTCAGGGCAGGTTTGCCTCAGTAGCTGGAATTTGTTGGACTCACCTCTCCTCTGTTTTATTCCGAGACAGAGAAAGAGAGCTTATAGTTTCCAAGACATCATTCCTTGTGTTCCCCAAACCACCATCCATTCGGATCAGATCCTGGAAGCTCACTACAATCTTTCCTCTTCCAGAGATATTTTTAATCATACACTTTTTAAAATGTCACAAGAACATGTAAGAATTATCAAAACTTAAAACAATGAATTTTAAAAAGAATTGAATAACTCCATCATTCTTCGTAATAACTCTCATTCATATAAAAAATTTTTTAAATTATTTATTTATTTGCAAGCAGAGAGAGATAAAGAGAAAAGAGAGAGAGAATGGGCACACCAGGTCCTCTAGCCACTGTGCATCTGACTTTACATGGATACTAGGGAATTGAACCCAGGTCATTGCAGGCTTTGTCGGTAGGCATCTTAACCATTGCGCTATCTCTCCAGCCCCATGTAGCAACACTGTTGCCCATCAGTGCCTTAAAACATGCTACGGATGCAGAGATGAATAGGCACAACCCTCGTCCTGAAGGAGCTCAAGGCCTAGGATCGAGACACAGGCAAGCTTGGAATTCCACTGTCCTGTGCTGACCTCCTAGGCACAGGCTGCTTTGTCTACCTCAGGAGGCATCTCTTCCTACGTGACAGACTTTCCCAGTACGATTGCTGAACCATATCTTGAAGAGCGAACGAGTTTGCCAGATAGAGATAGATCAAGAACAGCACAAATAAAAGCTACTGATAAAAGCTCTCAGCTAATAATGCAGTACCATTTCCCCCAATTTCAACATTCTTATCAATTTACTTTGATTAGGTAATGGAATCTCCCTCACTTCCCTGGAAGTTGGATTTCAAGATGTTGGTGGATTAATAGGGGGATTTATAAGCAACAACACCAAAGACCTTTTGTGTTTTATTTGCCCAGAAATCCCAACATTTAAAATTAGCAGTATTTCTAGTAGGAATAGATTGTCATGCAAAATACTCATTGGTTGGAATCTTTTGAGAATATTTTTGAGTTATGGTGCTATTTCTGATTATACCTGTGTGGCCTCATGCTAAATAATTTCCCTTCTTTCTCAGTGTTCTATACCTCTTAGGTGTTTTGTAGACTATTATTACAACTCCCCTGGGTCTTTTAAGCAAAGTTAATCACTTTTTGCTACTTTAATCTTCCCTTGTAAATTAATGCAATTGTTCCCTTAATCATTTTATATTTGTTTTCATTTCACTGGATTCTTTAATATTCTGAATTTTTCTCTTAATAAGCTCACAGCTGAGCCACCGATAAATATCAATAACAAAAAGAGGATGAATCAGTTTCTTCCTAACTGCTTTTGGAATAAATTTAATTTGTCTTTGCTAATATTTTTTTAAATATTCCCTTTCTAAAATTGAATTTCTTTAAACAAATCTGGCACTGGTTATCCTTTCTTTTTTTTTTTTTTAAGTAAAATTTGGGTTTAGAATTTCTGCCTTTGTTTTTTCCAAATTCCAAGTCATGCGAAAGGTTATGCTCATCTTTTCTTCTCTGTTGGTCTCTGTCTTTCTCTAGTTGGTAAATACAAATTACTTTCTGGTCCTATGAACATGGCTAAATTGATTTGGCTGTTTTTATTTAATAAAAACATTGGCTTGAACATTAAAACTTCTTTCATCCTCTGTTTATGGGACTAACATTAGGAGATGCTAAGCTACAGCTTTTGAAAAATTCACAAATAATATTTTCCCAGCTTTTCTCTTAATTCCAAGAATTACACATATTCTTGTCAACTAATTTCAGATAAACATTAGGACTGGATATAGAATATTAATGTTCTCTTGTGCTTAGAGCCTATGTCTGAGAATCTTGCTTTTCTGCACACATTCTTCTTTGTGACATTTCCTATAAGTCTGTAGAGAATGAGAACATGGCCACCATGATGATTAATCTAGATTATGAATCTGGACTGAGATAACACCAGAAGATTAGTGAAGCATGCCTCTTGGTGTGTCTCTGAGGGCATTTCCAGATATGATTAAATCATGAGAGCTTTGACCTCTTCAATGATTAAATCCTGTGATGGATGTATTTGAAATCCAAGTAGACTATCGGAAGATGGTAGAACAGTGGAGGGGGAGCTTTGTTGAAGGAAATGGGTCTCTTTGGGGCATGGCTTTGAAGGGTGTACCTTGACCTTGGTCATCTCCTATTACTGCTGTTTGCTTTCTGGCTATCAAGAGATGAGTAGCTTTCCTTTGTGCCCTTCCTCCATGATGTCTCTGCCTTCTCATGGTTCAAAAAGCAATGGAACTCATGACAGTGGCCTGAAACCACGAGCCAAAATCAGCCCTTCTATCTTTAAACCGTTTCTTTAGGTATTTATCACAGCAATGAAAACTCTCACCCACAAAGCCAACTGACCAAGGAAGAATACAAGTGAATAAAGAGCTACTCCCCAAACCAGGGCCCATCCTCAGGATAAAACCAGACTTAGGGTTTTTTCTCTGACCAAGCAGAAATTATAGACATATGTGCAACTACTATAGGAGTTCAGTGTAAATGTCAAATAAAATTCATGGCTCTCAAATTACTTCCAGTAACGTGTTAAGTCAACATGTTGAGAGTTTGCTCAACCTGGAACAGATGGTGGCTGTCTGTACCAATAGGGAACATTTATAAAAATAATTCCAAAGAATGTATAATGGAAAAATCATAACTGGCTCTTATGAAAGACATGGAGGAGGGGAAGTTTAAAAATTGCAAGGTTCAAAGAAACATGTAGATAAAATTTTTGAAATTCTTTTCTGGATTGCACAAAAACCCTAGAGAGTAGGTCAAATGTGAGAGTGTTAACGGCTATGTGAGGTTGCTAATTTAGGTAGAAAAGTCATTATCTTTGGGCTCAACTTTCTAGATATGTTTCATTTCTTATTTATGCAATTTAGTGAAAATCAGATAATATATAATACTAGAAATAAGAGGAGGAATTATTCATCAACTACAGAATATTTGACTTTCTTTCCCCCTAGTAAAATGGCAAACAAGGGACTCATTAAAGATAACCTTAATACTAACTTCTAGGTACTTAAGAACTGACCTACCAGGTGAATTGATGATGTCTTCCACATACAACTGCAGTATAGTTTATGCCAACTTGCTTTCTAACTGCAATAGCAGATTCAAACGCTTAGCACGTCTATTCACAGAAGAGAATGAATATTGCCCTTTTTGAGCTAAAGCAACTCAATCCTGTCAGATTCTTTAGTTAGACATTTGGAACCATTCCCAAGTAACATAATTACCTAAAGAAGAAAAGAACACAATATAGTTCCAGTAATTTACCCTGATCTCATCTCATTACAAGATAAATGTGAAAAAAATCATCTGAGAAATCATAAATTATAAATCAATACCTTAAATTACCCAGTGAAATTAAAACTTCACAATACACCAATATTCACTGTA
>PVHP010033624.1:0-19549 GCA_004024765.1 Zapus hudsonius
TTCTGGCAGGGAAAACGATGGCATGAGCAGAGGGCTGGACATCACCTCTGCCACAGCACTGCAAACAGCGGCAGGAAGGTGTGCCAAACACTGGCAAGGGGAAGCTGGCTTATAACCCCATAAGCCCGCCCCCGACAACACAGCTTCATCGAGGTTGTAAAACCCAAACTGCCATCAGCTGAGGATCGATCTATCAGAAAACATTCAATTGTTTGTGGGGGACACCTGTATCAAACCATAACAATTAGCAATTTGGAAAGGGTATTGCTAGACTGGAGACCCAAAGAAGGGCCCTCCAGGTTAGTGTCTCTTTCAGAGGACAGTGGTGAGACTGGGAGATGAATTTGGTGTTCACAGCTTTTGGTAACCTTCCGGAGGAGTGAGAGAATGTGTTAAATCAGTTCTTTAATGTATGTGTTAAGGGTTCTGTCTTCCTACCTCTTTTTAAAAAATCTTATGTGTGTATGACATGTGTGTTTTGTCTATGTAAGTGTGTGTGAATGTGTAGGTCAAAGGACAACCTCTGGTGCTGGTCTTCGCCTTCCATCTTGTTTGAGACAGGGTCTGTGGTGTTCAGTGCAGTATTTACCAGGCTCGCTGGCCTGCCAGCCTCCAAGGATTCTCCTGTCTCTGCCTCTCATCTCTCCGTAGAGAGAGAATGGGTATGCCAAGGCCTCTTGCCACTGCAAACAGACTGCAGACACATGCACCATTTTGTGTGTCTGACTTTATGTGAGAACTGGGGAATTGAACCTGGCCTGGCAGGTTTTGCAAGCGAGCACCTTTAACTGCTGGGCCGTCTCCCAATCACCTTCTTGTTTCTTCTTGACGGCTATGCCATCACTTCATGGTTGAAGTTGCCAGACATTGGACCTTCTTTGCGACCAGTTTGCTATTTAAGAGTTTGAAAAGATACTTTGGAAATCTGAGTCCTACTCAAAGTATCTATGGACATGGTTGTGGTCCCTCAAAGGGTAGGAAGGGCAAGGATGAGAGAAGATGGTGGTGACATCAGGCCTTGGAGCTGGAACGAGCCAGCTGTGATGGTGACCAGACCAGCCTGGTTCTTTCTAGTGGTCAGTGTGACAGGGGTCCCATCACTGCAGATTCTACCCATATCCTTGGCTGTTTTGTGATCACCCTGCCCCTGGCTCTCAACACCCTTGGCCTTGGCATCAGTGTTATTTGAGAATATCCTGTCCCTCACTGTGACTTGAGCTGCTTGGAAGGAACCTCTGAGGAGTGTGGGTCTCTAGAGCATCAGGTCACCCCAGGATTCAGCCTCACAGCCCAAATGAGGGTTAAGAAGCTTTTCCTAGGCACCCCCTAGGATCACATGGGGCTCTGAGTGGAAGCCCAGCATGGTCCAACTCAGGGTCAGGGTCCTAGGAATGGTGGCCTTTTCTGTCACTGTGTTCTTGCTGTTGTAGAAACAGAGGCTCTTAAGTTCCTGAGACTCTGACCATGTGGGTCTGCCATGGGGCTTAGTTTTGTGCCATCCTGCACTGAGGTTTGTTCATATCACAAGTGCATATGGGCAGGCACTTCTAGAAGGCATGAAAAAAGAAAACATTCATGTGATTTGTGTGTGTGTGTGTGTGTGTGTGTGTGTATGTGTGTGTGTGTGTACATGCAGGTGTGTGAAGGCCAGAGGTCAACCTTGGGCTTTGTTCCTCAGGAGTGGTCCACCTTGGTTTCTGAGACAGGATCTCACTGCCTGGGGCTCAGCAATTAGGTTCAACTAGCTAGCCAGAGAACCCCAGGGATCTTTCTGTTTTACCTCTCTCATGCAGGGATTACAAACACATACCATCACACCTGGATTCTTATTATATGGGTTCTGGGGATTGAACTGAGGTCTTCATACTTACAAGGTGTCGTAGTTAGTTAGCCATGCCACTGGGATGAATTTCCAAACCAGGCACGATTTGGGGAGGAAAATATTTATTGAACAGATCTAGGGGAGAAGTTAAGGAAAGGCTGGCCAAGGTGACACACCTCCTCCAGCCAGAACTGGCTGGAGACAATTAACAATTTAATAAACACAATTATAATAAACTCTATTAGGGGACATTATTCAAACTACCACACAAGGCAAGGCCTTTACCAACTGAGTTATCCTCCCAGTCTGAGAAGACAAATTGAATGGCCTGAAATTGTGACCTGTGATCCAGACCACATCTATTCCATCCATGGTCAGATGGCAGCCATCGGGGAAGGTTCTTTGGAGTCTACATTTATGGAGCGTCTGTACTGCGCTCGGGCTCCCAAGGGCAGATTAATAAAGCAGGCAGAAAAGTGCGTTGTGGACTGGTGCTTGTTCTATGGCTCCCAGGACTCTGGTATGCGAGAGCTGGGTGCCACCCCTTCATGCACTTCCAGCCTAAGGCCCACGTTCTACAGAGTATCCAAGGCCTCTTGCTCTAGTTGGATGTTCCTTTACCTCTGCATGTTTAAGGTCTCCCATTGCATAGGTGCTCAGGGATCAAGCAAGAAAGGCCCAGGTGGTATCAGGAGCCCAGCTTAGGTGCTGGCTTCTGATGGTTGTAAGGCCCCTTTTGCTCACTCACAATGAATGATGTCAGTGGAGAAAATAAGCTCCAAGACCAGTACTGGACCTGGGACATCCACTAGCTCACTCCTTAAGGAGCTGTAGACCTTTCCTGTCTGGGGCAACTACATAGTCACCTGGTCAGTCTTGCTGACCTGTTTCAAGGGTCCCTTGCTGAGATGAGGTTCTAGTACCAGAGAGCTGCTAAAAGTACTGCCTAAGGGGAAATTAATGTACTGTGTACCTTTCACAGAAACCCCTAGCAGATGGCCTGTTGCCTTGCTGTGATACCTATGGCCAAAGGATTCCTCACATGGGAAACCTGTTTGTATTGGCAAGTGGCCTTGCAGCTCGTCTGACAGCATCCATCCTGGTGACCTCTCTGGTACTGGGGAGCCTGACCTTGTCTTCTTTCTAATGTCCTGGGGAAAATCTGACTTAGGGCAGTGCTGCTAATGGAAGCTGAGTCACACAAAAGGACACATTCAAAGAGTCATTACTAATGACTGGGGCTGGGAGGGGGCCGGGAGTGAAGAGAGCAGCCCTCTGTCCCCATGGAAGGCAGGAAGGAATTAAGAGTTAGGCACCAAGGATCTGAGTTTGATCCCATCATTGTGAACAAAACAGGTCTCACCAGAACCCATGTAAAATGCAGGGTTGTCCATACCTGTAACCCCAGTGCTGGGAGGCAGAGACAGGAGGATCCCTAGAGCTTGCTGGCTCTCTTGTCTAACCAAATCAATGAGCTACAAATTCAGCAAAGATCTATCTCAAAAAATAAGGTAGAGGTCAACTGAGGAAGATACCCCATGTGGATCTTTGGAATTCACCTGTACACATGTGCCAAGAGTACACATGTGTACCCACACCTATGAACATGCACACACACACATACCACATACATATACAAAAAAGGCAGTGAGAAAGGACTAGCCGTGTGTGTGTGTGTGTGTGTGTGTGTGTGTGTGTACACAGGTGGGCATTGATAAGTTCTTACCTGTGTGTTGGTTTAGGACCTGCCTCTCAGAGTGGTTCCTGGGGGCTGTCTTGGAAGAAACTGATCTGCCATAAGCAAGACAGACAGACACACACACACACACACACACACACACACACACACACACACACACACACACACATAGACACACACACACACAGAAGTGCTGCTGGTGGGGAACCCTAGGTGGATGGTAGTCACGGGCAAGGCCTGCTATGGGGGTCCCCCCAGCATACAAGGTGCTGCTTCTGGGGCACCCAGGGCTCCCTGTTGTAGGGGGTGGCAGCAATTTTTCTTACCTATCTCATCCTCATACCAGGTGGGAAACCAGAAACACCTTTTCTGTGCCTTGCATTGCAAATGGCTTAGAAGGTGCCATCAAAAGGCATTCCGTGTGTAATCCATCAGCCAATCAACTAGCACTTACTGGAACATCTGTTAGGTGCCCAGCACTTATTAAACTTCATGGCCACAGGCATGCCTTGCTAACCCGGTTGCCGAGCCAGCAGTGGAAATCCCAGCAGGTTCTCCATGCACACTCCCCTCCAGGCCTAGGAGGGGGACAAGGCTCCTGCAGGAAAGCCAGAGTTCGCCAGCGTGACTGTCAAAGGTGGCTATGTGAGACTGGGTTGATGGCTCAGTTGGTAAAGTGTTCAAAGACCCGAGTTCCATTTTTTAGTATCCACATGAAAAAGCTGGATATGGTGGTGTGTGCTTCTAATCCCGGTGCTGGGGAGAGGCAGAGACAAGCAAATGAGAACTACGGAGAGGCTCTGTCTCAAAAAAGGTGGACAGTGTCTTAGGAATGACACCCAAAATTGCTCTCTGGCCTCTGTGTGCTCACGGACACACACACACACACACACACACACACACACACACACACACACACACACACACATACCAAATAAATATAAAACAAAAGGTAGCTATATGAGGGCATTAATTAGGGGCAGAACTCCACCAAACTATTATCCCAGGCAAGCTAGGCTACAGGATGACAAATTACTCATGTCACATGAATTTTGGGTTGGACTGTTTCTGAGAGCCCATAGGTAAGAAAAGTGTGTCCTGGCTCAACATCATGGAGTCTGGTGGGGACTTTGGGTTGCGGTTCCTTTATTTAACCAGTCCATTGAGCTGAACAGGGAGAAGGCTTCTTCCCTGGGAGGGTCAGGCTGAATGAGCACAGCAGAGGGGTGCAGATGCTGGGCAGGATGTGGCCTTTCTGTGGCTTCAGTCAGGGGATGGAGGGTCTGCCTAGCAAGGCCCTGATAGGCAGCTTGGGGTGTAGGTGGTGTTGCTGATGTATGGTAGACTTGTGTGCATCTTCAAGTCATGAGATGTCGGAATGCTGTGGACTTAGGACTTTTCTGAGGCCTGGAGCATTGAGGTGGACATGGACAGCTGAGTCCACCCTACCTTCTTATTCTTTCCATCTTGAGTTTCTGAACATTTTTCTTTTCTATTTTGGTGTGTGTATGTGGGCATGACATGTGGATGTCAGAGATAACACTGGGTGTCTGTGGGCCTCACCTTCTCCCTTATTTGAGCAGGGTCTCTTTGTTGTTTATGGCTGTGCTCACCAGGCTAGCTGGCTCACAAGCTTCTGGGACATTCTCCTATTTCTGCCTCTTTACCAAAGGCACACTGGGATTACAAATGCCTGTCACAGTGTCCATGGGCTTGTGGGCACTGGGGATTTGAACTCAGGTACTCACACTTGCTACAGTGAGCCATCTCCCCAGCCTGAAAGTCCTTTTTATTGCTGGGGTGAGGAGTGTTAGCCAGATGCAAATGTGTAGATTCCTCTTCTAGTCCTGCCGACCCTTGTTGTCTGTAGGCCAGAGGTGTGGCTTGGGGGGGTCAACTTTTGGGCCTTTTGAGGGGAATGGCTGGCAGAAAAGGACAGAGGAGTCTGGTTCTCAGAGTAGTGCTGGGATCATTAGGAATGATCTGTTATCCATCATCCACCCATTCATCAACCTATTATCCATCCATCCTTCCTTTACCCACCCATCATCCACCCACCTACCATTCCATCCTTCCTCCACCCACCCTTCATTCATTCATGTGCCATCTGTTTCTGTCTGTCCACTATCATTGCATCCTCTCTTCACCTACTCATTTTCCACCCACCCTTCATTCATCCACCCATTGATCATCTATCCATCATCCATTCATCTTCCACCCCCTCTTCTCCCACTCATCCTTCTATCCATTGTCCATCCATCCATCTCTCCATCCAGCTAGCCAGACATTTATCCATCCACCCAGCCTTCATCTACCTAGGTGTCCACCCATTGTCCATCCATCTTTTCATCCTCCACCTGCCCACCTTCTGTCCACCCTCATTCACTCTTCCATCTATTTACTGTTCACCCATCCTTTCATCCTGCCATCTGCCTATCCTTCACCACCCTTTTTCAACCTGTCCTTCCACTGTTCTCCATCTGTCATGGTTTGATCCGGGTGTCCCCCACAAACAAATGAATGTGTTCTGATAGATCGATCCTCAGCTGATGGCAGTTTGGGTTTTACAACCTCAATGAAGCTGTGTTGTCAGGGGCGGGCTTATGGGGTTATAAGCCAGCTTCCCCTTGCCAGAGTTTGGTACACCTTCCTGCCGCTGTTTGCAGTGCTGTGGCAGAGGTGATGTCCAGCCCTCTGCTCATGCCATCGTTTTCCCTGCCAGAATGGAGTCTCCCCTCGAGTCTGTAAGCTAAATAAACCCTTTCCTCCACAGCCGCTTTTGCTCGGGTTCTTTCTGTGCAGCAGCTAAGAAGCTGACCACAACACCATCCATCCTTCATTCATTGATGGCATGTGTTAAGCTATGACTTCCAGTGCTTGGGATCACACCTTCTCTGTTAATGACTGAAAGCCTAGTACTTGGGGTTTTCAGCCTCATCTGGTCATTTCACAGATGCACTTGAATAAAGAGGCAGCCTTCTCGTTAGTCATCTGAAAATGCCTTGCCCTTGAATGCTATCAGAAGCCTTGGACACTCCAGCTGCTATAGCCCACATTGCTAGGTGGGAGTGTGGGGTGCACTCCAGTACATGGTAGCAACCCCACACAGTCAAATTTATCATTACACATGCTACCAAGGGTCTGTGTTATTTATTACCAGCCTTGCTCAGGCTCCCAAAGATAGAATGTCAGTGTCCTATTTCTCTTCCCCCCACATCCCACCACACACAAGGGGACCTGCTTTGTCAGGGAGGAAAGTCACAACTCCTGGTCAAATCACAGTCCCTGGTCTCCTGATCTGGGCAGCAGAGAACTTCATCTTCTGCTCTCAGAGCAGGCTCGTCCACTTTCCCTCCCATGGTGGCTGCTGTCGGAGAGAGGGCCATGAACATTTTCTCTGGGCTCGTTCTTCCTCAGGCTAGCCCACCACTTGGGGAAGACCACATTTGTCACGATCTACATCATTCAGCTTTGGCATCCAGTGCTCATCCAGAAGGGTCCATCTAGATGGGAGTCAGCCCTCTGTCCATGACAGAAGGCCATTCACTGGAAGACTAGGGCTTCCTTCTCTTCTATTTTTCTTCTTCTTTCCTTTTTATTTTTTGGAGATAGGGTCTCATGTAGCTCAGGCTCTCTGACTGGTCTGAACTTATTATGTAGTCAATGATGACTTTCAACTTTTTTTAATTGATATTTTTATTATCCATGATTAGATACATTGAATGAGCAAATATTATGATGATACCCCCATTTCCCTCCTTCCTGCCCCCAATCCACTGGGTATCCTCCTCGTTGGACATACTGGATCAGTCCATGGGATGGGGGTTATGAATTGTGCAAGAGGTAGCCAGTTCTCCCCTCCCCCACTTTGTGTGTTGTTGCTGAGGGGTGCAATGTCTCTGGATATTCTCCCCCACCATAGCTCTTACAGTCTTTCTGCCCCCTCTTCTGCTCAGTTCCCTGAGTCATTGGAGGGAGGTGAGTTTTAAATCTGTTTTATTGTTGAGATTTTAAGTGTTTCTGGAATTATGCTTTGGGTTGTGTTGGATGTCATTGTGGTCTGTCTTGTTGACCTATCCTGGGTTATCTGACTTGCTGTGGTGATAGGTCTCATGTTTATCATGACACTTTCTCATAGGTTTCATTTGGGGCAACATGATAGGCCAGGGGTGGTTCATCTCTTTGCTAGGATGTCAGCCATCATCCCATGACTTGTTGGTAGAATTGGGTTGACTATGGCTCTCTCACTGCCTTCTGAAAAATACAAACAGAATCTCCATAGGAGAGTGAGATCAGTACAGGTTAAATAAGACACACATCACTAATTTGGCAAGATTCTAATGGGTGTAGCCTCTCTGGAGTTCTCTGATAGTGGGAATTTCCCCTTGGAACCGGTGTTCTTGGTCCCCATAAGATTTTGCCCTGGGTCGCAATTCTAGTTAAGGGTTCCTTGTCTCTGAGTGGATCTCTTAGCTAATTTGAAAGCGTCAATTACCCCCCCCCCCAGGTTTTGGCACCACTATTGCACAGGTGATCACTTCTTGACTTGCTGGTCTCTACCATAGAGCAGTGTGTTCAGCATTCTCGTGACATCAGTCTAAATTGTGTATCAGTTCAACTTTCTTTAAAAAAAAATTATTTATGGTCTGGAGAGATGGCTCAGCGGTTAAGGCACTTGCCTCCAGTGCCTAAGGCCCTGGGTTCAATTCCCCAGGTCCCACATAAGCCAGACCCACAAAGTGGTGGCCCTGGTGCTCTCTCTCTCTCTCTCTCTCTCTCTTTCTCTCTCTCTCTCTCTCTCTCACTCTCTCTACTTGAAAATGAATAAATAAAATATTTTTTAAAAAATTATTTATTTATTTATTTGCAAGCAGAGAGAGAGAGAGAGAGAGAGAGAGAGAGAGAGAGAGAGAGAGAGAAGAGAGACAGACAGAATGGGTGCGCCAGTGCCTCCAGCCACTGCAAACAGACTCCAGATCCATATGCCACTCTGTGCATCTGGTTTTACGTGGGTACCTAGGGAATCTAACTCAGGTCATTAGGCTTTGCAGGAAAGCGACTTAACTGCTGAGCCATCTCTTCAGCCTGACTTTTAACTTCTGATCCTCCTGCCTCTACCTCCCCAGTGTTGGGATTATAGATGTCCACCAGGCCGTTTATTGCACTGCTGGGCATTGAATCCAGGGTTTCTGTGCATGCTAGGTAAGCACTCTGCCAACTCAGATATATTCCCAGTTCTTGTGCTTCTTTCTACACCATAAAATGAGAGTCACTGAGACCCTGTTTCCTAGGGAATATGATGAGGATGAAAGAGTTAATAGGCCTGGTGCCTAGTAAATCTTGATTATTGTGATTAAAAAGGCAGCTCCAGTGGGCACAGAGCATTTGGCAACTACATCACGCTAGTGACTCATTAGGCTATAGTTAAGCAAAACCCCGCATGAGCACATGCTGCTGGTGTATACCCCATAGAACTCGGTTCACACCACAGTTGGCTGAACTCAGTTTCTATGGGCAGACACTTCGGCATAAATCGGAATTAGATTTACTATTTCTGCTGTTGCTGCTCCTTCCCTCCTTCTCCTCTTCCTTCTTCATCCTTGAACTTCTGATCTGCCTTCGTCTACCTCCCAAGTGCTGGGATTACAGACAGTGCCATGGTGCCTGGTTTTATACTATTCTGAGGATAGAACCTGGGGCTTCATGCATGCTAGGCAAACCTTCCTTTTTCTTTCTTCCTCATCCCCTCCTTTCCTCTTCCTCTTCTTCATCCTTGAAGTTTTTACTTTTAATATCCTATTTATTTATTTGAGAGAAAGAGGTAGACAGAGAGAGAGAGAGAGAGAGTGAGAGAGAGAGTGTGTGTATGGGTGCACTAGGGCCTTCTGCCACTGCAAACTCCAGACACATGCACCCCTTAGTGAATCTGGCTTTATGTGGGTACTGGGGAATAAGAACCCAAGTGGTCTGCAAGAAAGCACCTTATCTCTCCAGCCCCATCCTTGAAATTCTGATTCTCCTGACTCCACCTCCTCAGTGCTGAGATTGTAGGCATGTACTGCCATGTCCCCCCACCCCCCCTTTTTTTTTTTTTCAAATTAGAGTCTCATGCCTTCTAGCCCAGGCTGACCTGGAATTCACTATGTAGTCTCAGGCTGGCCTAGAACTCATGGTGATCCTCCTATCTCTGCCTCCCAAGTGCTGGGATTAAAGGTGTGCACCCTACCGGCTGCCATGTCCTTTCTTATGACCCATTGGGGTGGAATCCTGGATAGTCTACATGTTAGGCATGAACACTACTGACATATGCCCTCAACCCTACATTCAGTTAGGGTTTTTTAGATGTGGAATTAATACCTCAGGCTGCTTGAGGCTGTGCTGGGCCCAAGGGTGAGGACCCACCAGAGTGAGGCTCCCAGCAGGGTCCAGCAGCCACAGCCACGGCCACAGCCAAGGACTGTTGGCTTCCAGCTGTTAGACCATTCTTGGATGGAGACTTGCAAATCAGACAGAGAAAGTACACAGCATGACTTCATGAAGCTGGGAGCTGTGGTTCCCATGGGGCCAGCCCACTTTGGCCTTAGGAGTGGATATTTTTTCTAGAATGGCCCAGAAGGCTCTCTTGCCCACAGTTAGCTTCTCTCTATCTTCACCCAACTTTAGGTATTTCAATGGTCCAAGTATAACAGAAGGGACATTTTTGTTCTCTCGTATTCTTATTTGGTGTGTTTAATTGTAGTCTTTTTTTTTTCTGTGAATATTTCACATGATTTTACAGTTTTGCATCCTGTAATTTTGACTGAATATTTTATTTTCTTTGTTTCGATGTTAAGTGATTGAGCTCAGGGCTTTGTACATGCTAAGCATCTGCTCTGCCACTGAGCAATATCAGATCCTACTTAACACTTGTGTGATTTTTCTTTCTTTTTTAAAGACAGGCTCTTGCTATGTAGCTCAGGCTGGCTTTGAACGTGTGTGTGTGTGTGTGTGTGTGTGTGTGTGTGTGTGTGTGTGTGTGTATGAATGTGCTGGGGTGTCTGGCTGCTGCAAGGAACACCAGACACATGACTATGTGGGTAGCTGGGGAATTGAACCCAAGCCAGCAGGCTTTGCAAGCAAGCACCTTTAACTTCTAAGCCATCTCTCCAACCCTATTATATATGTAATTCTTTTTTAAAAATATCTTTATTTATTTGCAAGGAGAAACAGACACACAGTGAGAGAGTCAGAGAGAAAATGGCCAATGCAGACGAACTCCAGATGCATGTGCCCCTTTTGGGTATCTGGCTTTCCATGAGTACTGGCGAATCAAACTCAGGTCGTTATGTATTGCAGCCAAGTGCCTTAACGCTGAGCCTATTTTTGGTTTTTGAAGTAGGGTCTCACTCTAGCCCAGGCTGACATGGAATTCACTATGTAGTCTTAGGCTGGCCAGGAACTCTCAGATTGGTGATTTCTGGAGTGCTGGGATTAAAGGTATGCACCATCACTCCCGACTCTATGTAATTCTTTTAAAACATCTTTGATACAAGTATGTCCTTTGAAACAAAAACAGTTTTTGTTTTGATGCAGAATTTACTCTGTAGCTCAGGCTGACCTCTTAACTCATAGGGATTCTCTTACCATGGGAACTACCACACCTGGTAAAAACAAAATTTTTATAAAATGATTTTGGGGGTGTTCTTTATCAATTATAGGCTTTACAAATATTTTCTTCCAGTCTATGGCTTGTTTTTTCATTCTCCTAACAGTGGTTTTTATGGGATAAAAAGTTTTAATTTTGATGAACTCTTTTCTCAAATTCTCTTTTATACCTCATACTTTTGACATTGTACTTTGTATTAATTACTTTTCTCATTGCTGTGGCAAAATAGCATCTTAAGGGAGGAAAGCTTTATTCTGGCTCACAGTTTGGGGGTGCAGTCCATCATGGTAAGGAAGACATGGTGGTTGGTCACATTCCATCCATGGTCAGGAGTAGAGAGAGCAATGAATGAATGTTGGTGCTCAGCTCACCATCCTGATTTTTTTTTAGTTTTTAAAATTTATTCATTCATTTTCAAGCACAGAGAGAGAGAGAGAGAGAGAGAGAGAGAGAGAGAGAGAGAGAGAGAGAGAGAGAGCACCAGGGCCACCACCTTGTGTGTCTTGCTTATGTGGGTCCTGGGGAATTGAACCCAGGGATTTAGGCACTGGAGGCAAGTGCCTTAACCGCTGAGCCATCTCTCCAGCCCTCTTTTCTTTTCTTTTCTTTTCTTTTCTTTTCTTTTCTTTTCTTTTCTTTTCTTTTCTTTTCTTTTCTTTTCTTTTCTTTTCTTTTCTTTCTTTCTTTCTCTTTTTCAGATTTATCCTCAGATATTTCTCAGTGCTGTTATTAGTGGCATTTATAATTTCAGCTTAGTCATATTTAAAAATACTTTTGGGGGGCAGAAAGATAGTTCTGTAGTTAAAGGCTCTTGCTTGTAAAGCCTGTTGGCCAGTGTTTCTTCCCAGCGCACAAGTGGAGCCTCCCTGCTCAGTTCTCCTTTGGGGACTCCAGCTTGAGCTTGTAACACGGCTCTCATACCTTTTTGGTTTTTTTCCTCTCTCCTATTGAGTAAGTTGCTGTCTCATCAAGTTCAGGAATCTTTTTTTTCTGGTGCTGTTTAATCTACCACTGATCCCACTCAGTATATCTCTAGAAGTTTGATGGGTCGTTTATGTCTTCCATGTTTCTTTTTTAAGTACTTAAATGTGTGGATACAGTTCTAATAACGGTTCTAATGCTCTTGTGTGCTGATTTTAACATCTGTGTCTATTTTGGCTCAGTTTTGGTTAGCTGGTTATTTTATTCAGTATAGATTATATTTTCCTGTCCTGTTTTATTTATTTTGTTATTGTTGTTGCACATCTGGTAATCTTTAAATTTGGCATGTGCATTTGCGTGTATGGTGTGTGCATGTGTGTATGCACGTTTGTATCTGTATGAGTGCACGTGTGTGTGTCTGTGGAGGTTAGAGGTCAGCATCGGTTCTTTCTCACTAGCTCTCCATTCTATTTCTTGAGATGGTCTCAGCGAAGCTGGAGATCACTGATTTATCTCCAGCTTGCCCTGGGGATCCTCCTGTCTCCACCTCCCCTGTGCTGGGATTGATTACAGGTCTCACCAGCACACACAGCTTTTACGTGGGTGCCAGGGATCGGGACATGGGTTCTCATGCTTGCTTGGAAGATTCTTTACCCACTGAGCCATCTCCCTAGGCCATACCTGCTCATCTTTGTTAGGTGCTTGCTATGGCACTTTTTTTTCTTGTTCAGTGTATTTTTGTTTTTCTTTGGGACATGGTTAATTTACCGGATAAGTTTAATCTTTTCAGATGTGTTAGATGAGACCAATGCCTGAGGCTAATTATTTCTCTGAGATTTTGAAGCAAAAAAGTCCTTCTGGACTCTTCTCTCCTATTCTCTGTGACTTTGGCTTTCTAGATCAGCTGTGTGTAGTGTGTGTGTGTGTGTGTGTGTGTGTGTGTGTGTGTGTGTGTGTGTGTTCTGCTCGCTAGGGCCCAGTCCTCACACTGTCATCCTTTCGCCTGCTTTTTTCTCTGACCCCAGGAAAGAAGAGCTCAGCATGTACCAAGGACCCCAGGGCCCCTCACGTTACATGCTCCCCCTATTCCACCCTCCTGTCTCTGATGTTGTTATTTAAACTCCCATTCCTTGGGTCTCTCCCTGCACGCCTGTCTCCTCCACTCAGCAATCCATCCATTTCTGGGTGACTTTCCCCTCCCTGCACCGTGGCCTGGAAACTCTCTCCAGACAGTAAGCTGGGCCTTGTAGGGCTCACCTCCCTTCGATGCCTGACATGTTTCAGATGTTTTGTCTGGTTTTCTGGTGGTTTCGGGTGGGAGCCTAAATCTGGTCCCTGTTATTCCATGTTGGCCTGTAGTGAAGCATTTAATTTGCATTTTTCTCACTCTGAGGACTGTTCCAATTTTAAACGGCATAAAGGATTCCACAGTACCGTGGTCCTCACCCAGTGTGTTTGTAAGGGTGGCCATGAGGAGCCTGCAGTTGGGAGGGCCTGGGACACCTCACCATCTTTCTGGGAGTGGAGGCCTCAGAGAACATCTGTGTGGGCTGGAGGTTTGTGTTTGACTCCTAGCACCCCACACAGCCTCAGCAGCTTGTCCAAGGGTGAGCGTGGGAGCCGCGTCAGAGCAAAAAACCCCAGAGTGCTCAGGCTGCCAGCAAAGGCTCTCATTCAAGATGCTGTCATGGGGAAAAAGGGGAAGCGGAAGTGGGAAGGGCTTGGTGTGAATGGTGCTGGCTGGGAGGCCTGGCTGGCTCCCCTCGTTGGGCCTCTCCCCTCTCTGGGCCTCTTAGGCCTGGCTGCAGATCCTGGGCTTTGTCTCACCCTTCCCTGTGACCGAGAGAGCGGGGTTCTAGGCACAGATGTCCTGCCCGGGTCCCTGGCCTGCTTGTGTGCTCACAGGAGAGGGAAGCCAGGCTCCCTGGAATGTCTGGACTCAGCTGCAGCGGTGGAAATTATCTCCTGGGCCCGTGGCCTTGGGAGGGGTGGCGGAGGAGGCTGTAAATCTTCAGCTGCCTGGGAGAGCTGCCTCTGGTCCTCCTTGGCCCGAGGAGAGGCCTGTGGGTGGGCCCTGTGGAGCCTGCTGTCCAAAGGCCAGGCCCAGTCAGGCCAGGCCGTCATGACCACTCTGTGGAACCGGAACTAGAGGAGAGGCAGATGAGGGTCAGTGGGCCCTGGGGACCTGCCACTCCAGGCCTTTCTTTGCACAGAAGGAAGAACAGTCGTAATGACTTCTTTGAAGGACGCACAGGCTGACGCAAGACTGAGGTCCAGTTGGCCTTCCTGGGGAGAGAAAGGGTGGATTCGTCCTGTGCCTCATCTTTCATGATTCTTCTAGTGTCCCGCTACCCTTGCCCTTGGCACGTCCGTTCAGCTAACTGCGGTCTGCAACCTCACCTGTGAGACCTGATAAAATATGGGGCTTCAGTCCTTAGGCCCCCCTCCACCCTGTCATAGCCCCTCCCCCACTCCTCCACTAGAGAGGCAGGTGAGCCGGGCTGGGCTGTGTGATCTCCTGGCCTCTTTGCTTTTCTCTGGGATTTGGGCCCTTCTTGGGATACCCGGATGGGGCCTGAGATGTCTGGGGATACTTTCTAAGGATATATTGGTAGAGTTCCACACCAGGCTGCAGTGGCTTCCTGAGGGTGTGTTAGATTTGGGGGACTTTCCCCTTTGGCAACTGTGTGTACGTGCACACTGGCACTTGAGGAGGCCGGAGGACAACCTTGACTCAGGAACCCCATTTACCTTTATTGAGACAGGGTCTCTCACTGGCCTGGAGTTCACCAAGTATGTTAGACTGTCTGGCCAGCAAGCCCCAGAGATCCACCCACCTCCCAGAGCTGGGATTACAAGCATGCACCCCCATGCCTGACTAGTTTTACTTGAGTTCTGAGGATGGGTCTCGGGGCCTCCTGCAGCCAGCCAAGCACTGTACCCACTGAGCCATCTCTTCAACGCAGTTGTCACACTTTAATCATCACCTGAGCTCCTTGGTGACTTGTAAGGCCCCGCAGTACTTACCAGGAAGGCCAGAGACAAAGCACCCCCTGCCTTCCTGCTCCCCATACTTATTGCTGCTAGGTCCCCATCGTCCACTTTTTCCTCACCAGTTCTCAGCCAATTATATATTTTATAATTTTATTCTTTTTAGCCCTTTGCTCCTGTTCCCGTTACCCTGGAGACCCTCCTCAGTGGGGTCATGGAATCTCTGTGGGGTTGTGAAGGCCTCAGTCAGTCCCTGTGAAGTTGGAGGGGGGCAGGAGGGAGGACTATGCTTTAGGGTATTCCTACCCACCCTGGGTCTCTTCTGCAATGCTCCCTGAGCCATGGCAGGCCTGTTGGCAGCCTGATTTTATGTTGATCACCCATCTCTTCTTGCTGCACGCTCCTGCCCTAAAGTTCCCTATCAGCCTGTGTAGAAAATCAAAACAAAACTTCCCCCTGGAACGTCGCCCTTTCATTCCTCTTTGTTAGGCATGCTTCTCTCTGCTCAGCCTGTCCTGGGAGGGTTCTCCTGACCCTGGATGCCCTCTTGTGCAATCCTGCCAGGTGGCTGTGGAGACGGAGACGAGCCTGCCCTGCACAGGGCAAGCTGGCCCTTGGGAAGGAAGAGGGAGAGAGGCCGGGCATGGGCCACACCTTGGCCTTGCTGAGAAGGCTTTACCGGCAATTCTTCCCATCACCCACAGCCTGTTTAGATCCTGGTGCCATGTCATGAGGTGCCAGGGAAAAGGCCACCTTGTTTGCCAGACCCCAGCAGCTTCATTCTGACTAGAATGGGGCCACATGGGAACTGACCAGGGAAATAGGGAACTAGCAGCCTGTTGGAGGTGGTAAGTGAAGGGATAAAGGAAAGACTCCAGCAGGGAACAGCCTTATCCTTGCTGGATGCCAGAGCTGGGAGAGAGGCTAGAATGTCCCTGTGTCCTAGTGCCTGTATCCCATGCAGCCTGCCTGGACCAACTCCCTTTTTCCTCCCTCCTTCCCTTTTTCTTCCCTCCCTTCCCTCCCTCCCTCCTTCCTCCCTCCCTCCCTCCCTCCCTCCCTCCCTTCCTTCCTTCCTTCCTTCCTTCCTTCCTTCCTTCCTTCCTTCCTTCCTTCCTTCCTTCCGATTGGTACTAGCAAGGAAGAGGAGCTGTAGCTTGAATACAGAGGCATGTATGTGTGTAAGGATGAAGGGAGAGGCTGCAGGAGGAAGCAGAAATGGGATTTGGGGAAAGACTTGAGTGAGCCTTCTGTCCTGCCCAGGGGCGCCCCTTTGCTTCTCCATTCTCCCTCTTGCTTTCCTTTCTTTTGGGCCAAGGTGAGCTGATATCTAGCCATGAATATGTCCTCCCTGAGGGCAGGTGCCGGCTGTCATCTATCTCTGGGGTCACTTCTGACATGCAGTGATCTAACCAAGTACTAGAGGTGCTATCATGTGGAGCGGAGCTGGAGGATTAAGGATGCTTACGTACATATTTAGTGTAGTGCCTGCCTCATGGAGGGGACACATCTGTGCTGATGTGTGGTGTGCATGTTTGTATGGGTGTGCTCTATATGGGTGGATGCCCTTGTCTTTTAAAATTTTTTTTCAAAATATTTTTATTTATTTGCAAGCATTTTGCAAGCATAGACAGAGAGAGAGAGAGAGAGAGAGAGAGAGAGAGAGAGAGAGAGAGAGAGAGAGAGAATGGGTGGTAGGGTTTCAGTTGGACCCATAGATGTTTTTCTAAGCTTCAGGAAGCATTGTAGGTACTCACACACCCTACCTGGTGGTCCTTGGGATGCAGGAGGGGTGTTTGAGAAAGTGCACGCTCTTCTAGCAGGCTCCACAAACCTCACCATAAGTCCACCACCTCTCACTTGTCTTCCTTGCACACTTTGACTTAAATACCATGGTCACCATCAGTAAAGTCACAAGTGAGCAGCCACGTTGAGACAGGGAGCAGAAAGAATGGCTTCCTACCCTTGCGTGGTTCCAGGCCCTTGCCTTGGACTCTGGACTATCCCTATGCAGAGGAAAACCTCCTTGGTGGGGGTGGGATGGGAGATGGGGCTGAGGCTGGGTGCTTGGTGGGGAGGGAGTGATGGTAGGGGAGCCTCCAGAGCAGACTGGTTCTCCCTGTGTGGGGCAAGTGAGAACATGAGATGAAACGGCAGAGCTGATCCTGGGGACTCTGCTGACAGCAAGAGTTCCCACAGAGCCGAGTCATACTAGGGGTGCACATTGCCAGAGACCCAGGAGAAGGCTGTCACTTGCACCCAGGGACTCAAATGAGATAAAGAAGCACCTCTAAGGAGAGGTTTCTGAGTTAGGGAGCTATGTGTGGAGGTTATTTGACTCATGATTTTAGAGGTCAGAAGTCTGACATGAGCCCTGTCGAGAGCCTTCTTTCTGGATAACTTAGTGGAAGGCTTTACGTAGCAAGACAGCTCTTCTTACAATAATAATGCTATCACGGTCTCATGACCTCACTTAATTCTAGCTGTCTCCCAAAGGCTCCACTCCAAAAGCCATCCACACATGATTTCAGGGGTTAGTTTGCAAGACATGAGCTTTGGAGGACATTCAAACCACAGCAGGAGGTTCATGGAGAGGCACCTGAATAGGACAGAGGGATGAAGGGATTAGACTCAGGTGTTCCCATCAGCAGGACCCACAGCGCCTGGAACCATGGCAGCACTTGCTGCCATCGGATGAGAGTAACTACTATCCTGGCAACCTCTGCTGGGCATTGCATAAACAGATGGCTGGGAACAAATGAACAAAAATTACAGCTCCAGAGACAGAGGCTGAGCTGGGCTGACAGATGCCAAGGGACCTTTCTGATAAATAGAACATGTATGTGAGACCCAGTGACTACAATCCGATAGGAGCCTGCCCCACAAAATGGGGAGGCAGAAAGGAGCACCTGACCAGTATAGGTATAGGAGGGGACCCCAAGGCCAGTCCTCAGAGCAAGAGATGACAATTGGGCAAGACTGAAAACAAAGCCAGCAAAGGAGGCAGGGCTAGCTTTCCAGGCAGGCTTCTTTCCAGGCGTCAAGCCCCAGAACCACGTAGTCCACCACCTAGAATGGACTGACTATTCAGTCCCATCAAACGTTAATCTTGGCCTCAAAGCTTTCTCTAGTCCCCAGCCCAGAGAGCCAAACTCTAAAAGTACTTCTGTCAAGGTAGTGGATCCTCTCTTTGACTATGCCCCCTTGGCTAAAGGTGAAGTAGCTACAACCCAAAGGTCCTGTTTCTTATCAGGCCTTCCTTTTATGGGGATGGTGCTGGGACCCTGGGTGTTTGGGTTGAGTGGGAACTAGCCACAGCTTCCTTTCCATCTCAAGGTGACTCTTACTTTCAGTTGGGCCCTACCTCTTGACATCCATCTTCCCCACCCCAGTCCCCACCACTCAGGGGGAAGGAATGGAGGGAGGGACATATCTATTAAGCTTTTCAACTATGTATCCTCAAATCTCAACTAAGGCTGGTTCCCAGGTTGTTCCATAAATGTTCATTTATTAGAAGGATGGATGGATGGTAGGTGTTTGCATGCCTGCCTGCCCGCCCTTACTGTCTCTGGGGACATCCCAGTCTGGAACCACAAGCCCCTGCTCCTGTCACCATCCTGGTCCAGGACATGGCAGAGGGGACCCTCAGGAATGCCTGGGCCTTTTCCCTACATCTGTGAGGACATGGCTCTCCTTTGCAGCATGACTGCCTTTGCTCATGCCTTCTCCTGCCTTTGAGGGAGGCCAGTCTCAAGATGTGTAAACGAGTAGCCAAGGAGAGTGTTGGCAATGAAACGAGTTTTTACATGGCCGCTGACCAAGGCAGTCATAGGAGAAGGAGGAGGGCAGAAAGGCCAGGCTGGGGAAGGGGAGCATGGAGCTGGTTTTGTTCCCTGCTGGCTGGGCTGTGCCCATGCTGACTATGAAGCCCCTGTAGCTGTCAGAACTGCTCCTCCTGTGGTGCTCGAACCTTCCCCATCAGTGACAATGGCTGCCTTTTGCCATCAGGACCCATTCACACCTGCCTGGGGAATAGAGGCTTCAAGGCTCTGGGAGGCTCTCAGGGCAGGGTGCTCCCCTCGAAGATAGACAGGGCTCATCAGGGGCTTAGTTTTGGGATAATGCTGCCTGACTTCTCTTTAGCCTGTGCTTAGCCAGCCCAGGAGACTTACATGGGAGAGTGACAGGAGATGTTGATGGGGGGAAAGGCTTTAGAGTTCAGAAAGCACCTTGGAAGATGGCTTATTGATAAAGTGCTTGCTGTGCTAACATGAGGGCTTGAGCTCAGATCAGATACACAGCGCACACTACGTAAAAGCCCAAGGGCAAGCCAGAGCGGGGAGTCTGAGACAGGAGGATTCTCGGAGCTCACTGGCCAGCCAGCCTAACCAAGGAGTACAACTCCAGGTTCAGTGTGAGACCCTGTCTCACAAAATAAGGTAGAGAAGCATTTGAGGAAGACACCTCTGGC
>PVHP010033625.1:0-19420 GCA_004024765.1 Zapus hudsonius
AGAAACTCTTTCCACTGAGTCTTGAAGTGTTATACCTATTTATCTTCTACTTCTTTCATATTCTCAGATCATACATTATGGTCATTGTTCCCTTCTGAATTGATTTTGTGCAGGCTGAGAAATATGGATGTAGCTTCTCTTTAATACATATGAATATCCAGTTTACCCAGCACCATTGGTTGAAGAAGTTTTTTCCAATATATGTTATTGGTACATTTTTGAGAAATAGGTAGTGTCATGTTCAGTCACACACTGCTGGGATGAATCTCCAAACCAGGCACAGTTATGGGAGGAAAGGATTTATTGAAGCTACAAATCTAGGGGAAGTTCCATAATAGTGAAAGAGGCTGCCTCCCTCTCTCCAAGCAGAGAGAGAGAGAGAGAGAGAGAGAGAGAGAGAGAGAGAGAGAGAGAGAGAGAGAGAAGTCATAACCAACACCACACCATGTACACAGAACAGCAAACAGGCAGGGGGAGAAGGAAATTTCTTTCCCCTTTATATAGCCTTAGGGTGGAGCCTTGAAACTCCAGACTTGTTGGCTTCCTGAGTCTCTGGAATTTCCTTCCTGCACTGCTCTCCCAGGAAGGGATGTTCATTTCTAGCTTTCCTGGGCATCCTGTCACCCTACCAAGAAGACAACCTTCCTGTAAACAGCATCAGAGACCCACTCAGGATAATTAAACAGATCAAGGTGACAACAAAACCTAACCATCAGAAGGTAGCTATTGTTTTATGGGATTGTTTTGGAATATTCTATTCTAGTTAATTGGTCTATGTGTTTGTTTATATGTCAGTACCATAAAGCTTTTGTTACAATTGCTCTGTCATGTAATTTGTTGTATGATACTGTAATACTTCCTGGCTTGTTCTTTCTACCAAGAATTGTTTTGTCTATCAAGAATATATATGCTTCAATTTGAATGTTACTGCTTTTTTTTTAAATTTTGAATTAAATTCAAAGAACATAATTTGAATTTTGATGAAAATTGAATTAAATATGTATAGGTCACTTTGGGCATCATAATTATATAATCTTCTGTAAACCTATGATCATGGAAGGTCTTTCTGAAGTCTAATGTCTTCTTCAATTTCTTTCTTAAGTGTCATATAGTTTTCATTGTAAAGTTCTTTTTACAGTCATGATGAAGTCTATTCCTAGATTTTTAAACTATAATTAATGTGAATTTTTTCGTGATTCCTTTCTCTGCAAGTTTATAACAGATAAATTGAAATGCTTCCAACTTTTGCATGTTGACTTTGCATTCTGCCACTTTTCAGATTGTGTGTATCAAAATAATAGTTTCATTTTCCGGTGGATATTTTCAGGGTCTTTTAATTACAAGATCATTCTACTGATAGTTTGGCTCTTTGCTCTCATATTTTATAACTCTTTTGTTTTTCTGTTCTCCTATCACTGAGAGGAAACATTGAGAGCTACATGAAATAAGAGTAATAGAAATGTACCTCTTACCTTGGTCCTAATTTTAGAGGAAATGTTTCAGTAAAACGTTGGCTATAAGTTTGGCAATTAGAGACTATTTCATGCTGAGATAATTCTGCCATGATATTTATTGTTTCCTGTTTCCTACTTCTTTGGGGTTTGACTTTTTCTTGCTAAGAATGAGTTACATCATTAAATTATTTATTTGTGATATTTGATGTTTTAATTTGAATTCACCCCCTGCTTCTGCTGACATGTCTGCCCCACCATGACACACTGTATCCCCTGGTACTATAAGCTGAATTAAACCCTCTCTTCTTCATTTGCTTCCTCTCTGTATTTGTTCACAGCAATGAGTAGAGTAAATATAAAATAAAGCATACTTTTGCCATTTTGTACTACATGTTTATGTGAAGTGGTATTCACAGAATTTGTGATTATTAAATCAACACTGAAAAATGTTGAAGATGTTCTGTCTTCTAGTATCAGATGCACAGCAAAGATTTAGTGCTTTAATGTAAAAATAAACAGTCATATCCATCTTTCTTTCATACAAATTGCTTTCATCTTTAATAAATGAAAAAATATAGCCTAATAAAATAATTTAGGATAAATACATTTGAAATTTATTATCACACATGTTTCATTTGTATGCTTATTTTTTATACCTATGTATTAAATGTGACATGAAAATTTCTTGGAAAAAAATGTAATGAGTGGAGGGAGTTGAAGAATCCCTGATCCACAATGACAGAATGGGATTCCTTTAACTGCTGACCAATCTGCAGAAATAATTGTCACCAAAACCCACAAATGGGTTTGAGGCTTGTAAGGGCTGTGATCTTATCCAGGGGGCAGGACTGTTAATCTATTCACCTTGTTTCCCCTCTCCACACCAGAGAGCTCTGGAGATAAAGCTTTGTTGGAGTTGGCTTGGTTTTTAGTGCACTGTTTTTCTATGTTGCCTTTCAGTACTTTCAGCTGTTCTGTCATAGTATATGAGGAGGGAGGAATAAAGTGATGTGTCTCAAAGGTATAAACTTTTAGGTATGACATAAATAAATTCTGTAGATTAAATACACACAATGGTAACTAAGTTAATGACAATGTGCTATATGGTTAGGATTTGCTAGAAGTCGATCATAGAAAGGTCAACGATATTAAAGGGTAGATTTTTGAATGTTCTTTACAAAATATAATGTAAATGAAATTATATTGTATTTCAAGTACTTGGAGATTTTTTTTTAGGAATCTTTTGTTGTTCATTTATAGCTTTGTTTTATTACATTTGGAGAGCCTACTGAGTTTGATTTCAGCTATTTTAAAGTCACTATGGTTTATTTTATGGCATAGAATATGGCCTTTGTCAGTGAATGTTTCACAAATAAGAATATATATCTTGCTTTTAGGGAATGAAGTGTTATAATTTTTCATCAGATTAGGTTGGTTTGTGTTTTTTTTTCAGGCTTTATTGATTTTTTTGGTTTATTTCTATCACCATATTTTCATAAAATATCACATAGTTTATGAAAAGACTTGACTATGTATTGAAAAGATAAGCAATAAGAAAGTAGTAAGTGGAATTTTCAAATCAATATATTTGGTAAATTTATCAATAACTGGAAAAAATTCCAATTTCACTATTCATAAATTTAACTACTCAGTTATTTCTGCTTCTAGGTGACATGGAAAATAACCATATACCTATCTGTCCATCTTGAAATTCATTTGTTCACCTTTCTCACTGTTTGGCTGTTTTTATTCATTAATAAGAGTCTTTGTCTATATATTTAAGAATAAAGAAAAATTAAATGTACTAATAAGACTTTCGCAAATATTTGGTTATTTAGTTTTAAAGACTCTTTCATAGACAGTGTATGATACAAGATCAAGTTTTTCTCAAGTACTTCCATTGTGACAAGAATGTTTCAGGCAGGGAGCTAGTTGGGTAATATCTGGAGGGAACTTTCTAAGGTTGAGTAAAACAGAGTGAGTTGAATTGAGTTCATGAGCCTAATACAAAAGGACTGAAGAGCAGGTAAGATCAGACAACAAAAATGAAAAACATATCTTGTTGACTATAAAGGACAGCAGAGTGAGATTCCTACCTCAAATGAGATGGACAGGTTATGACTGATTTAAAAATTGTTTTCTGACCTCCACACATGTGCTCTGACACACGCCTGATTACAGGAAAACACACGTACACATGCACACACACAAATAATAAAATTAAAAGTCTAAGTATGGTGACATCTACTGGATTGCAGTAGTTTATTTCCACTGAGAATTGAATAATGGAATTATGGCAAATGCCTCCATCAGGAAGCCAGAGAGGTAGTGATGCTGAGAGAGAAAGAGTGAGGATCTATAAGGAAGTTGATTTGATTCCGTATGCATTATGAGAATATGGTAAGACTTTGAAGACATAGTCCGAAGGAAAGAGGAAGGATGTATGTTTCTTAAGATTTCACTATAGTTATATGAAGAGCTGCTCTAAAAGTCTCAATGAATCATGTTAAAAATATAACAGAATTTATTAATCTATTTTTTTCAGATGAAAATGGCACCACCTTTTATTGCTAATTCAAGAATTATTTTGCACACCAGAGCCCAGCATCTTAGAGAATGAGTATATTATACTTATTTCCATCAGGAAATTACACATAAATGCACATTTTTCAAAAACCACATTTAGAAAATCATTGAAGTATGACCCCAATAGGTTTATTTTGGTTCAGTTTGTCATATGTATTGGAAACAACAGTTTTCAAATGAGGAAAAAATTCAGGAAAGACATAGGAAAATGCCAAGCTGGATTATGATCTGATATCTCTCTTGCAATTAGTTCAAATGTAGAAAAGTATGGGAAAACATGGAGCAGTGAAATATTTGAATTGTGCTACAGTGTACAAGTCTTATACATGGGCCCCATTTATTGAATGATTTTTTTCATTCACGGAATCATTTTTAAGCAGTAGTAGAATGAATGCACGTTTATTTAGAAAAACTCCTTTCTATAACTCTAGGATTTGTAAACTGTTTGATTTGCGGTTAATCACTTATTTCTTTGATCCCTACAGCATTTCCCCAGAATTGAAAATAATCAGACTTGCTTTATAACATTGTAATAAAACTAAAATGAGATAATGTTTTCAGATGCAAGTTCAAGGATAAACACTTTGAACTGTTAGATTTTATGTGTTATCTGGAGAAAGTCTGTATGCAAAGATGGACAATAAGACTCTTTTTCCTTGAGTGCCATAAACACCTGGAGTGGAGAAAAAAAATGTCAGCTCATTAGATACTCAGTAGCAAACCCAAGCCAAGTGGTTTGGGTTGTAGCCAAGATTTAGGGCTCAGTTCTCCTTCTTCGGAGGGAAAGAAATCAATGTTGTGATAAAGCTGAAGGCGGCATATAACATACACACTCTTTACCTGCCACAATTACAAGTATTCTTATAGCAGTTAAAGAGTCCACCACTTAATGGACATGACAGCCCAGAAGACATAGGTTTCATCTTTTGCTTTGGATAGAGAGGAATGGCAGTGAAGTTTTCCACTTACTAACCAGTGTTAATCATTTCATAGTGGCTTTATCCTGGTACAAAGGGAAGTGCAGGATCTTTGCCAGTCTTTTCCAGAAAGAGAAATATTAGTAATGCCTGATCTTTGTTCTGGGAGGTCCATGAAAAGTCAGTTTTTTGACTCTAAATTTCTGTCTCAAGCATCACATAAATGTAATTCATTAATTCAAAATGATGAGCCAAGAGTGGCAGCTCATTCCTGTAATCCCAGCATATGGTAAACTTGAGCCAGGAGTATTGTGGCAAGTTTGAGGCCAGCCTGGGATACACAGTCAGTTCCAGACCAGCCTGGGCTACAAAACGTGGTTCTTGCTTTGGAAATAAGTCATCACATGGAATCAAGAAGGAAGTTTTTACTTTCTGTTTCTGTGTTCCCAAATTGAACAAGGTTGAGTTGGACAGAGTGGTTTCTTTGAATTCTTTTGGACATAGTGATTTATACCAACCATCTGGCAATTGACTTAGTTATCTGTTCCTCAGTGTTTTCATTTGAATAATAGAATTATCTCTAGGTTTTCTACCATATACAAAGAAAGTGCCTGGCTTAAAGTGATTACAAATCATTTTGAAGAATGATAAAATAGTCTAGCAAAGATTTTAAGCCATCCATTTATTTTCTGAGTAGGCAGGCCCCAGAAAATGAGGGCGGACACAGGATTAATATGAGAAGGGGGTGAAAATAGAGGTAGATCATTTTTTTTAAATGGTCTAGACTCTCAAGGCTGCAAGGAACCTAATATATACTTGGGCCCTTGGTCTGCAGTTTCTTTCATATAACATTGGTGGTCCTAGAGGTAGTATAAGGACCACCAAGTCCCTTCCTCCACAAAAAAAAAAAAATCCTTTCGTGTCTTCAATCAGAGCAATTCCACTTTCATTTACTTGTATAATAACTGATCATCTTTTCATACTTTCTTCCCATACTTCCTTTGGTCTTCCATGTAGAATAGTCCATTTCTTTGTCTGTGCTATTCTGACAGAACCGATAAACAGGGCAACTCATCACCTCATCTCTTGAACAAGCTGGGGTATGCCATTACCTTGAACTGTCTCAGAGATGGATGCAGAAAAAGCAGACAGAGCTATTCCCCCTCCCTCTTTCCTCGGTCATCTTGCTGCCACATGTTTGAGTTTCTTTGAAAATGAAGCCAAGTAAATATAGGTAGATAGAAAAGGGAGGCATGGCTCTCTGATGACAGCTTTTGATCCTTCCTTCAGCCAGCCATGTCTAACCTTGTTCTTCCCCTTAGGTTTTCTAGCTATTTGAGACAATATATTTCCTGTTTTACTTGTAAGCTTGTTTGAATCCAGTTTCTGTCACTTGTAATGTAAAGAGTTTGGGGTGTATTTATATAGGAGAATTTCATGTATGACTTTATTTAAGGAAAGGTTCTTTCCCACTGCTTTTGTCTGCCAAAATATAAATTTGGGAAGCACTGATCTCATCCAATGTAATCATTTGCAGAGGAAGCAGCTGAAGCAAAATATAGAATCATTTACTAAAGTTACACAGCAAGCACATGGCAGAGCTAGTACCAAAGGCATGTCTAATGGTGTGTATCCCTGCTCATCTCGCTCTGTGGTATCAATATACATGGTAGCATTACACCCCCACGTCCATCCAGCATCACCAAATGACTTATCAGTTATAAAGAAATAATATTTACACACTGATCAACAGAAAAAAAATATTTGAGGAAGAAGGCTTATCTCTCCCTGTAGAGGTCTAGCAAAGAATTCCCTCTTTAACCACACACAAAGATGTATTGAGCAATAGAACAGGAAAATTTGTTCAATCAACCAAAGTGTGTGGAAATGACCTTGTAGGGTTCCTGGAAGCATGTAGCCCCCACAAGGGCAGTACTTCGTGGATTCCTAGTGTTATATCATTATGGTACTGGAGCACCACCTCCTGGTTATGTTTGAAGCTAAGTTTATGTTTTCTGGTTAAGCAGGTTGTTATATTAACTAGAATGTGAGGATCTTAGAGTTAGAATGGCCCTTAGAAATGGCAGTCAGTCCTATTTTATAAATGAAACAGATGAGGAGATGAAAAATGTTTTCCTATACCATAGTAAGCAATTAAGAACAGAAAAAGAATGAAAACCAAATGCTCCATCCCCTTCTCTGCCCAGGCCTAAATCTGAGATTTCAGATTATGTAAAGAATAGGGTCAATACAGAAAATGATTCAGAAGTTTGATACAGGACTTGTGGGCATTCTCTTTAGGATACTATTCCAATCCAATATGAATCTGCTTCAAATGTTTTTCATTCTTATACTAATTCACTTTGGATTAAAATCCTAAAAAAAAAAAAAAAAGCTTAGCTTGAACCATGTGCCTACTTGTGGTAATAAAGTTTAAGAACCCCAGATGGGTAGTTAGGTTTTGTCTCATAGCTTTACAGAAAATATTCATATAGAGAAATATTTTCCAAATTGAATTTTGGATACTAGTCTCAAAAAAGAAGGATAGGACTGCTCAGAAGACAAAACTCACAGATGATCATGAGGGAACCAAAATTAAGGATATTACTCTGTCATTTACAAATTAGTGTCCTGACACATCTGGACCAGAGCACGCACTTACATTTAGAAAGCTTCCTATGCATTGTGGATGTCTTGACTTTAAAGCATGGAAGACCCTGAATTCATGACTTCTGGGCATCTGATATACCTTTTTCCTTTGACTTTGTTCTACTGCTTGGGGACACCCAAGAGGAGGATGTTCTGCTTTCAACCTATGCACCAGGTCACATAGAGAAACCAAATAATTCAATCCCTGGGCTTTAGTTATACTAATGGAAAGTATATATATATATATATATATATATATATATATATATATATATATATATATATATATATATATATATGTATTTATTTATATATGTGTGTGTATATATAAAGACAGGGTACTTCTATTGTGTTTCTATTATGTGTAAGACTCCTTTTAGATTAGGGATTCTCTTTTTTGAAGTTGTTGTTATTTTGAGGTATGAATTATGTGTGTTGGTAGCTTTCCTGACCATGGTTTGGTATTTGGCATCAACTGTGATCTCTGCCACAGTTAGCAGTAACTCCTCAGTTGTGACAATGAAAATCTGTAGATTTTTGTCAGGTTTTTTTTTTGGGGGGGTGAGATGTGGGTGTTACTAATTAGTTATTTTTGATAGCTACTGGCTACTATGTTAGATAATCACAGGGATTCAAGGAACTCATTCTGTCTTTACTTCAGAAGGGGACATTTTATAATTCAACATTGCTCAACAGTGCTTTTGCCCTGATAAGTATAGGATTTTGCTATTCTTGTTTGTTCGTCTGTTTGTTGGTAGTGAGATAAATTTAGGTGAATATACATTACAGAGTCTGTAAGGAGAAGAGGGCTATCAAAGAGATGGGTATAGTTTTGGCTTGTTTTTTTTTTCTGTTTTGTTGTTAGAAATGAAACAAGAAGCTGAAAGTCAGTTACTGGATCTTTTACTGCTTTATATACAGTAATTATGTTTTTATGCTTGGTTCTCTTAGATATAAAAAGACAAATTGAAACCCCAGTTTTACTCAGAAAATGAAGTGCGTGTGGACAGGAAATGGAAAAGAGAAAACTTTAAAAGCAAATATTTTACAAGACCCAGTGCTCGTTCCAACACCCTCTATCCCACAGGGAGTGCTCAGTCCTTTGAAGTCTTCTGGCTTTTACTGTATTATCCTCTCTCCACTAGCTGACTACCTTTGCTATTCAATTATTTCTTCCTTGTGACTTGAGATTGGCAGTGACTCTTGAAGACACCCCTAACATCTTTCTTTAATTAGTAAACTCAGGGATTAAGCACCTAGTCAAAATTTACTTTCTTCTGTAATACCAATTACACTGGGAAAAGGCTAGTTCTTTATTTTGCATTATGCAGGAACATAGGCAATTGATTCATGTATACATTGGCTTGTGTATGTATTTCTAGTTATAAATGATGTAGATCAGTTGACTTAGGTGATAAGTACATTCCATTATCCAATGACATTTATTCCTAAAGTTAAGCCTCTCCAGGACCATTTAATTCTATACATCAGTCCCGATTGAGGAATACAGTTTCTTTTTTGTCTTTTACCTCCTCTTCATTGTTTGGATTAGTTCTAAGGCTCCCTTCCCATCTAGATCACTGTTACAGATCATCTAAGCATCTCTTCGAAGTTTGCTAGCATTGCACATAAGGAGACATTTGCTTAAATTTGAAGAATAAAGAAAGATTTTCCAGAAGTGCATAGGATCAACCTCATATTTCCTTAGCCAGAATTATGAAACATACTATGTATAAACCACTTGGTTATAAGTGGAATGAGATGCCTATGATAATCTTGGACTATTTAGGCTATCCCTCATTCTTCTGGGAGAGGATAGAATCAATTCTGAATTTGTGTCTATAAGAATATTACACTATGATAACAATGGAATGATTGAATGAAATGGTGTAATGGTGCCTAAATAGGCTGATTTGATGTTTCACAGTTACTGCTTATCCTCTGGGATTGGAAAAAAAGAAAATCTTTAGCACAATCCTATTGGTAATCTACAGTCATATCTGCTACAGACCCGGTAACCAATTTTAATAGAAAATGGTAAGACATTCAACTGATGCAAATAACTTTGTACTGATAGAGACTGCTAGGAAATTGACCACATGTCTAGTAAAATGTTTTCTCCTCCCATCATATTCCTTTATTTTGTGTATGATTATGTTCTCAATCATTTAATTATTTGTCTGTCAAGCCGGTGTTGAATGCCTACCATGTGTCAAGCCATTTGGGTAAAAAAAAAAATGAGACATAACACAGAAATTGAGTAATCCACAATAGTAAGGCATAAAATAGAGGCTGTTGTTAAGAATTGAAGTCCAGTAATTCCAGCTAAGATACTCTGTTAGCAAGAAAGTTCTAAACAGTAGTATTTCTGAAAAAAAAATTTTATAAGAGATGTGTGGGAATCACTTATAATTCTGCTTTAGTTATACTAAGTTGTAATAGCATTACTTTATTGTCTGATACTACATTTAAGGACAAATTGTGCTTTCATTTCTGTTAGGAAAGCCCATCTTTATATCAGATTTGTAAATCCCACAGTATCACGATCATTATCCTCACTGAAATGGTACCAGAGATGATATAACAGTTCATTTCAGGTGCCAATTTTAGTAGACTGAAAAAAACAATTTGAAACCTGGGAAAGTGCATCTGCAGTGAGTCAATGGAACCATATCCAGAGATGATGAACTTTGGGTGGAATAGTTGGGGAGGTTCTGGGTTGAACTTTTGCTTGCTACCTTGAATGCCATAATTCTGGAGTCCTTTTCCTGTGAACTTCAGTGCATATACACACAGTATTCACCCACAGATTCTCAGGCTTTCATCCTCAGTGTGGGAAGTAGTCCATTTACTTTTCTAATTTCAAGACGACTGAATTTGCATTGGGACATGCTACCATCATTCAGGATAGCCAGCTTGCTGATCATCTCTCCCTGAACTCTGTAGCCAAAGACATTAGGAGCCAATTCCCTGAGCTTCTTTGATAGATGTTGTCAGAAGCGACTTAGTGTATTTAATTAGGACACTCAAGATCTGCCTTAGTATCAGCATTTTAAAAGTTTGATTGATATTGACTAAATGCAAATAGACTTCTCTAAGGAGCACATGCATTGGGTCAAACTGAGCTAAAATGGCCTAGTGAAATCATGAGGGCCTGCTATAATAGATAAGAGCAATCTGCGACTAGTGTGTGTGTATAAATTGTGTTTTAAAGATACTGAGAGAAAGTTTGTTCTCTTTAAGAGGTTAAATATTGCTGCAGGCCATCCTGTTTACACTGTTAATTTGCTTTCCAAATCCTTTTAGCTAGATAACACAAAGGTAAACTTCAGAATAGGCCCAGGAAAAATTATCACTGATTCTAAATTAATGAGCTTTTTGCTTTATCTGAGTCATAGAAAGACTAAACAAATGTTCTGGGTTCATATGTTTTCTTTCAATCTGAAGGGCTGAATTCCTACCTTGACCACTACTGCCTATATCATGAAATTTAAGAGGTCCACTAGTCTAAAAAGTATAGGAATTCTGTACAAAATGGGCAGCCTTCTGACTATCAGTGTTCCACCTAGTAGGTGACTAAGCCTTAATTACTGGCAAAATTAAATTTTCTCATTCCAAATTTTCATTAAGTATCACAAAATATTAGTGTAACCATTATAATATACTTTCTCTATAAATTCATGAAAACGGGAAAATTCTTGTCATTTAAAGTGGCATTATGTGTGGTTTTACTAAAACATCAGTGATCTATGCTGCCCTCCTAATTATGAGGCCCAGGTGAGGCCCATTAACTCCTATTTATATATGATTCTCTACTCCCACCCACACCAGGAGGCTGAGCCCATTCCTCCCAATTCATGAACTTTGAAACAGAGAACATTGTGTTCAGATGAATCTGTTTTAATCTCAACTCTGTACCCTCAGGCATGGTACTTCCCCTCATTAAGGCTTAATCTTCCCATATGTAAAATGAGAGTATGCAACATGATTAAGATCTTTTCAAAATATCAAAATATTTTGCTTCCACTTTGCAAAATTTTTGTAAAAGTAGTAATCTTTAATTGCCCACATCATCTCATCTGCTCCGGTATTGTTCATGAATTTCACAAAGTACTTTAGAAAGTTTCAGTAGAAATGATTATGTATTAAACTCCAGGCCACAGGCAGAAAACACAGTTTATAGCATTCTCTTGCAAAATATCTAAAGTTATCCTTAATGTAGGAAAGCAAAGTTTTATGTTGTATCAGAAAGGAAAACAAATCCTTCTCTTTGGAAACATTTTCCAGAATAAACGCTTATTTGTGAATTTCATGTGTATCTGCTACCATGAACGGATGGAACATATATGCTCATGAGCTAAGCATGTTTCCTGCCACTTCCAAAAAACATGCTTACCCACCTACCACTTATGCATGCACGACAATTTTAAAACATAATGAAGTCTAAACATGTTTGTTTTGTCTCTATAGTTCCTATCCAAATGAAACACAAAAATGAAAATGACCCCCATCCAAATTCAATAATTTAATGGTAAGTATATTTTATAAATCTAATTTTTTAACTGCAACTAAGAGAGCAAATAGGGCAAAGAAAGAACTAAAAATTTAAAGCCAAACCTGGAGAAATGGCTTGGTGGTTAAACATATTTCTTGTGAATGCCATAAGGCCTAGGGAGGGCCAAGAAATCAATTGAGTTCAATCCCCAAGACACACATAGACAGCTGAGTGTGGTTATGCAGTCCTATAACTCCAGGAATGTAGGGAGAAGAAGATGAGAGAGTTTTCTGCTCTATAAAAATAATGGCAATTTCCTTAAAGACATTGAATTCTCAGAGGAGGAAATACAAATGAACAACTCTCATTTAAGAAAATGTTCACTGTCATGAATCATTGGGGAAATGCAAATCCAAACAACAATGAGATTCTACCTCATTCCAGTCAGAATGGCAATTATTAAAAAAAATACCAACAGTAGATATTTTCGAGGGAATGCAAACTGGTGCAAATGGAACGCAGTGTGGAGGATTCTGAACAGGATGGATATAGAGCTACCAGTGGACCCACCTATCCCTCTACTGGGCATCTATCCTCAGGATTCCTCATTTCAGCACAGAGACTTCTGCACAACCATGTTTATAGTGGCTCAATTCATCATAGCTAGTAATTGGGACCAACCTAAATGCCCATTTTAGATGAATGGATATAAAAAATGTGGTACCTATACACCATGGAATTCTACTCAGCAATGAGGAAAAATGATATAATAAAATTCAAAGAAAAATAGATGGACTTAAACAGATAATACTTAGTGATTTCACACAAGAACAGAGAGACAAACGCTGCATAGTCTCCCTCATCTGTGGTTCCTAATCAGGTTAAGCTTGAAAAATAAGCAAACATGACATGTGATTCACAAGACAGACAAAGGGGGTGGAAGGAATTGAGGGCTAGGGGGATGGGAGAGAGTGGGGAGACATACACTAATCTAAACCCACAATTAATTGACTCCATAGAAAAATAAGATAAAATAAAATAAATAAACAAAAATTAAAATAATGAAAAGATCTGGATCTGTAAGAGACTCCAGCTCAAGTAAGAAAGAACAGCCAAAATAACAATGGAGAGGGGATGCTCAAAGTCAGTGGTGGTTTGAATGTAAAACCCCCATAGCCTTGGAGTTTTTTGATCAAGGTTAAGTTTCTTATTTAAGTCTCCAGTTAGCAGAACCTTGTTGGAGGAAGTTTGTCCCTTGGGGAGCCTGTGAGTCCAGCCCTAATATGTGTAGAAAGCCAGTTTGAACTCTGGCTGTTTGTGCTTGCTGGCTGTGAGTTTTCTTCTCTGTCTTCTATGGATCTATGAATATAAGCCAGCTTTTATACCATGATGAAACTTCCCCAGGAATATGTAAGCCTGAAAGAAACCCTTCCTGCCAGAAGTTGCTTTTGGTTGGATGTTTGTACAGCAATGTAAAAGTAATCGCAACAGAAAATTAATACCAAAAGTGAGGTTATTGCTGTAATGAACCTAACCACGTGGGTTTTGATCTTTCGGAATGTGTTTATAAGAGGAATGGGGAAGGATTTGGTACTTTGAACTGAAGAAGTCATGAAGTGTGGTAAGCAGAGCTGAATGAGATTTTCTGGTTTGAGTCTGAAATTTTTAAATGCAGAGAGAATTGTGGACTGTGAAGGCTTGACTTATGAATTTTGAAAGGGTAAAGAGAAGTTTATTGGAACTAGGCTAGTGGTAGAAAGGCTTGCCCGGACAGTTTGATCAAGTTTGAATTTAAAAGTAATGGAATAGTGTGTTTGGCAGAAAGTATAGAGCATAAAGATATGAAAGATGAATAGTTGTCACAGGAAAAAATTAAAGCGAGTTTGAAGTTACTGGCACAGAGACTAGTTTTAGGTTAAGTTGCAGTTGTTGAGAGGATTGCCACCATCAGGGTGGACCACCTGCTTTGCATTGGGCAATGGAAATGACAGTAAACCAGAGGAAGCTGGTATGAAGACAACTTATTTTGAAAGGAGGTGGCTTGAAGGAAGGCTAGTGAAGGACTATTCTCTTCAAGATCAAGTTGTATTCCCCTGGATTGACAAATTTTGCTATGCCACTTACCTGGTACTGGTTTTGGAAGTATGAAAATTCCAGGGAAGTGGGTTATGAAGTGCACATAGTTCCTAAAGCCACTGAGACTCAGCAAAGTGAAACATGGTTAAAATCTCTGTGTGGAAGCCCACTTAGGCCATTGAATTAATATGAACCACTTACAAGATGCACAAAGATGTGATATTGTGAAACAGGGTTAAAATCTCTGTGTGGAAGTCAAGTGAGGCCAACAAATTCACAAGAATTTCTAAATGAAATATTAAAAACTGAACTTTTATTACAGTTTTGTTCCATTTCACTTGTTATCTTTTGTCAGCCAAGACCCAGGAAAAGCTCAAACCTCTCTGTAAACATTTTGCCTGAAATCAGATCTGCCTCCAAGCACACCTGAGTGGTAGACCCCTGGATCCATCTCCAGTGACACCTCCTCCAGTCAGGCAGCAGGAAATCCAAATGACAATCTTTAATTAAACACCTGAGTCTATGGGAGACATATATGCAAACTACTTCTGTGTTGAACTTAGTCACAATCAGTAGAAATAAACTCAAAGTCCTGTCCTACCACACAGACTGAGCAGCTGTCATACATTGATCAACAGCAATAAGATGAGGTGGCCCAAACTCTACCGATCAGTTTTACAGCTTGCCACTTCAATGTATCCAGGGCTGGGTTATTGCCAGTACTTTATTTAACTTTTATTTAAGTAACCATTTGGAAACATTTTTATATTTAGTTGGTTAACTGGGATCCTAAAAAGAGAACAAACTTTTTAAAGTTCACAAATTAAATGAAAGGAAGAGATCAAATTTAAGTATTTCAAACTCTTTTATTCTATGAGATTTCTGCTTCCTGAAATCTATATGTTTTGCTTCCAAATAAGATGGAGAAGATTCCTTTTTCCCATAGGCCCCCATGCCCTATGGCTTTCCTCTCTCCCACAGCTGGGGCCCCACAGCTCTGTTCTCTCACAGGCCTCTAGGCCAGGAGATTTTCATCTCTCCTATAGGCTCTGGGCTCCAAGGCTCTCTTCTTCCACAGGCCCCTGGGGCCCTGCAGCTTTCTTCTCTTACAGGCCTCTAGCCCCCATTGCTCTCCTCGCTCCCACAGGCCTCTGATCCAGTGGCTTTTTTTTCTCCCCTGGCTCCACAGCTCTCTTCTCTCACAGGCCTCAGGGGCCTGTGGCTCTCTTCTCTCCAGCCTACACCTTTCTTCCCAGGCCTCCCACTGGCTGCAGCAGCTTTTGCACTCAGGTCCAGAGGTGTATAGAGCAACCTCCCAGTAGCAGTCTGAAAAATCAAAGAATAGAAGGCAGACATATAGCCACCCAGTATTGCCAGAAATTCATGGCTTTGACAGCTACAGCCCCAGAAATAGTCACAGAGTTCCCCAGCCAAGAGCCCCACCCAGCCACCTAAGACACAAGGATAAGAGGAGAAGGCAGATGTGACCACCATCACAAAGCCCAAAACATACTTGAGAAAGTCTGGTGAGGGGTGCTGTGTAATGGAGGGATAGGGCTGGGCACTAGCTAGTGTGGTGACTAGTGTTCCCAGCAGGTGCAGGACAGCACAAATTGAGCCCCAGTGAGCCTAGAGTGTCTGCCCCCTTGAGGGGAAGGGTGGAATCCAGTCCTGTGTGCTCCAGGCTGGTGAAGAGTTCCCAGTATATTTGGGTCTGGAGCTCTAGGGGTCACAACAAGAACAGCATCAGAAGTACCCTTGTGGGGGGAGAAGGCATGAGTGGCACCTAAGAGTCTGAGTACTCAGGTTCAGGGTGCTCTAGTCAGGTGAAGAATAGAACCTGACTAGGGACAGGACAACCCAGATAGGAGAGATACCTGTTGAGTTTAAAACTATGGCAGTCACATTGTGGCCTGAACACACAAAATAAATGAGGAAAAGGGGGATTGGTTAGTGCACTGCAGGCTGAAGAGATGCTTGGTGTGTTTGGGTACTGAGCTCTAGGGGTGCCAGCACGGCCAGTGCCCTTAGACCCCAGCCTGGGATACCAGTGTGTCTGAGACTGTATACTCCAGACCAGCAAAGTATGAAGGGTGTCTGGAGGTAGTCCTTAGGTAAAGAGAGCAGTTATTCTGGGTCCTCCTCCTGGGGTGCCAGATTTATAGGAGATCATCTGTCTGAAGTCTTTACAACTGATTTCTACTGTCCCAAATTAAACACGTTTCAAGTATCAGCCACCAACCCAGAGTACTTCTAACCTCAACAACATCTGCAACTGTGTTACTACACATCAATCCAGATCAAACTAAAAACAGATCAATCACTGAAGAAATAAGACCATGATGTGCTAAAGTTGGAAATTAAAAATGATTACACCAACTATGGGCAACTGAACAATACACTATTAAACAACAAATGGGTCATTTAAGAAATCAAAAAGTAAATTGAAAATTTCCTAGAAGTAAATGATAATGAAAACACAACATACCAAAGCCTATGGGACACAGCAAAGGCTGTCCTTAAGGGGAAAATTCATGATGCTAAATGCCTTCATAACAAAGACAGAGAGATCTTGAATTAATTGCCTAACCACCAACTTAAAGGAATTGGATAAACTATTACAATACAACCCCAGGAACTCAAAGTGAAAAGAAATAATTAAGAGCTGAGATTAATGAAATGGCTATGAAGAAACCAATTAAAAATAGATGAAATGAAGACCTGGTTCTTTGAAAAAATAAATAAGATTGACAAACCCTTGGCCAATCTACTTAAATGAAAAAAAGAAAAGGCCCGGATCAACAATATCAGAAATGAAAAGGGTGAGGTCATAAGAGACCCCAAAGAAATTGGAAGAATCATCAGGTCATTCTTCCAAAAGCTCTATTCCACAAAATTGGAGAACTTGGAAGAAATGGATGAATTCCAGGACACCTACCATGTACCAAAGCTGAACCCTGAGCAGATAAAGCTCCTAAATAAATGTATCACATCCACAGAGATCAAAGACATAATCAAAAACCTCCCTAAAAGGTAAAGTCCAGGACCAATTCTCAGCTAAATTCTACCAAGTCTTGATCCTAGAGCAGGAACCATTTTTTCTGAAGATTTTTTTATGATATAGGAAAAGAGAGAATGCTTCTAAACTCCTTCTATGAAGTAGCATCACCCTAATCCCAAAACCAAATAAAGACACAACAAGAAAGGAAAACCCATAACCCAGATGAACCTAGATGCAAAAATCCTGAACAAAATTTTCACAAACCAAATACAACAACACATCAAAAATGTTATCCACCTAGACCAGGTAGGCATCATCACAGGGATGCAGGCATGGTTCAATATATGTATGTCGATTAATGTAATCCTCCACATTAATAGACTCAACCAAAAAAAAAAAAAAACACAGGGTCATCTCTCAATAGACAAAGAGAAGGACTATGACAAAATCCAACATTACTTCATGATCAACCTACTGGAGAGCTGGGAATAGGAGGCATATACCTTAATGTAACAAAGGCAATATACAAAATTCTTAAAGCCCAAATTATACTGAATGGGGAAAGAAACAAGGAGTTCCCACTAGAATCAGGAATAAGACAGTGGTGTCCACTCTCACCATTGCTCTTCAACATAGTGCTTGAAGCTCAAGCCCAAGCAGTAAGATAGGAGAAAGCACTAAAAGGGACATCCATTGGAAAAGAAGTAATATAGATGTCTAATATCTAAAATTTACAAAGAACTCAAAAAATACTAAAAAATCAAACAGCCCTCTCACAAAATGGGGCATAGATCTCAAAAGAGAATTCAGAGAGGAGGAAGCACAAATACCCATTTTTTTATTGTCCATAATGAGTTACATTATTTAGTGGGTAAACAATGAGTCGTTATCCCTAATTCCCGTTGCCCCACTCCCCCTTCCCCAATCAACTGGGTATCCTCTTCCATGGATCGTCTGGATCAGTCTTTGTGACAGGGGACCATGGATAGCCTAGTATTCAGCCAGGTTCTCCTGGCCCTAGTATGTTGTTACTGAGGGGTGCCATGCCTCTGGATAGTCACCCCCACCACGGCTCTCACAATCTTTCCGCCCCCTCTTCCGCTCAGTTCCCTGAGTCGTGGTGGATGAGTATTAAGGCTGCTTTAATGTTGTGAGTTTAGGGGTCTTTGTGTCGAAAATCGTTGGTTTCTGTCTCACTGGCTTATCCTGTGTTGATTGAATGGCTGTGGCTGTGGGTCCTTTGTTCATTCCATCATTCTCTGTGGGGTTCCATATGGATCCTCCACAATATGACTGTGGTGGCTCCTCTTTTGCCAGGATCTCAGCTATCGGCCTACTGTCAGTTGGTAGGGTTAGATGGGTCCCAGCTCTCTCGCTACATCAGTGTAGGTTAACAAATATACACAATTCTGGATTACCTAGATTCTATTTTTAGTATCCTCCCCATCAATCGCTCCCATAGTGCACATTTTTTTAATGTTCCTCATTTTTAATCATCAGGAAAATGCAAATCAAAAATACAATGAGATTCCACCTTATTCCAGTCAGAATGGCAATCATAATACTGGTGAGGATATGGGGGAAATGAAACCTTATTCACTGTGGGTGAGATTACAAACTGGTACAACCACGCTGGAAAGCAGTGTGGAGATTCTTGAATAGGATGGATACAGAGCTACCAACAGACCCAGCTTTTCCTTTACTGGGCACCTACCCTCAAGATTTCTCACCTCATCACAGAAATATTTACTCAACTATATTTTTAGCAGCTCAATCTGTAATAGCTAAGATTTGGAATCAACCCAAATGGCCAACACGGCACAAATGGGTATTAAAGTTGTGGTACATATACACTATGGAATTATCCTCAAGTGAAATGAAAATTATATAATAAAATTTAAAGAAAAGTAGACTGACTTGGAGCAGATAATACTCAGAAATTCACAAAAGATCAGAGGGACAAAGGTTGCATAATCTCTATCATATGTGGTTCCTAACCAGATTAATCTTAAATTCTAAATAAACCTGACTGGTGAATTGAGAGACTGTCAAAGGGGATGGAAGAAATTGAGGGGGAGTAATGGGAGGGTGGGAAGACTTATAGAATAAGCTAATCCAATAATAAAACAGTACCATAAATTCATTTCTTTCATACAATAAGTTCCTGAGGAAGATGGGAGCATTGCTGGGTAAGAGGGGCCATGAATAGAATGGGAGTAAGCCTACCCCATCAAAAATTGAT
>PVHP010033626.1:0-19580 GCA_004024765.1 Zapus hudsonius
TGTTGGAGGCAGCTGTGTTTCTGGTTTCTGTTAGGGCTCCTGGTGGCATGAACTGAAGCTGTGAGAAGCTGAAGTTCAACTAGAGTTTACTGGGAGCTTGTGAGCTCACCTGAAGACTACAATGGACACTCCAGAATCTGCCTGCAAGGGGAAAGGACAGGGCAGTTCCAGGACTCCTGGCAAGCTGGAGATGTACAATAATCTCACCGGAGCCTCAGTTATGAAAAAATACCACTGTAACGATGTGATGTACAATAATCTCACTGGAGCCTCAGTAATGAAAGAACACCACTGTAAGAGTGCTATCTATCTTTGTGTCACTGTCCTTATGACTCTTCTGTCTGGAAGCAAGAGAAGAATTGTTCTAGGTTGGACCCTGTCCACACCTTGCTAGTGATTGAACCTGCTGGAGAAGAGCCTGTCTCTGGGAGCAGATAGTATGGGATAAATCCTTGCTTGTCCACTTCCTGGCCATGTGACCTTGAGGAAGTGTGACGGTTAATCTTCATTGTCAACTTGACTGGGTGCAAGACACAGATTTCTAAGAGTGTCTATGAGGGCATGTTGAAGTTGAACTGAGAAAAGAACCATCCTGCACACGGATGGTACCGTCCCATGGGCTAGGCTCCTGGACTCAAAATGGAGGATTATTATTTTGGGGATGTTCAAATGCAAACCCCAAACTTGAGCTCATGCTACTTTTAAACCGAGAATTGGATAAACCAGGCTGAGAATGAGAATAACCAGGATGGTTATTAAAGTATTATATTACTCAGAAGTCAGGAAGGGAAGGGAGAGAGTCTGTGGACCAAGGAAGGGGGAATAGGAGCATCCACACCGTCTACAAGTCCATGTAAAAATCCATGGTTTTAGGAGAAGACAAAAATATCCTTTCTCACCTCTCCCAGAGTGGGAAGGACAGGCTGAGAGGTACCCAAAATCCCTGTGAGCAGCCACACTTTTTATCTTGGGTCTGGATCTGAATCTAAAAGAAATCAGCATAACTGGGTGTCTGCAAAGGGCTGGACTTCAACACATGCACCTGAGTAATTCCAGCTCTACAGCAGCTACTACAGATAGCAGGGCTCCACCGAGGCAGACAGGAATTAAGATTCACATCTCCTATGGGCCTCTCTAACCGCCTCTTCATATCTTTCTTTCAGACTGAATAAAGAAAACTGAGAAATCTCTCTGCACCCTGACTGGGGACATTGTGACCAGTTCCTCAAGTTTCTGCGGCTACAGCTAGAGCCCATCTTGCTACCCTACCTTCCCTACCATGATGGACTGTATCCTCACATTGTGAGAAAAATAAACCCTTCCTTCCTGCGGTGGTTTAATCCTGGTGTCCCCTATAAAATGTGTTCTGAATGCTTGATCCCCAGCTAATTGGCAATTTTGAAATTGGAACCTTATTGGAGGTGTGTTGTTGGGGGCTGCTTATGGGGGTTATATCCAGCTTCCCCTTGCCAGTATTTGGCACACCTTCCTGCTTCTGTTTCCAGTGCTGTGGCAGAGGTGATGTCCACCCCTCTGCTCATGCCTTCACTTTCCCTGCCAGGATGGAGTCTCCCCTCGAATCCATCAGCCAAATAAACCCATTCCTCCACAAGCCATTTTTGCTTGGGTTCTCTCTGCACAGCAACAGAGAAGGTTGACTACAACACTTCCCTTTGAGTCCATAAGCCAAAATAAACCCCTTTCTCCCATAAGATACCTTTGGTCGGGTTCTCTTCTGCCAGCAATGGAAAGTTGACTACAACACTTCACCGAGCTGCTTTCTCCAGGTATTTTGTCACAGCAATGACAGAAGTAACTAATGCAAACCAGTCATTCTCACTATGACTCCTTCCACCTAGTCACAGCGCTGAGTAAATCATGGCAGAGACTGCACAGAAAAATTGTGCTGCAAGACTCCTGTCAGCCTTGTAGTTGGGGGGTACATAGGCCCCTGGATTTATGGTCCAACCAAGAATTTGAAATGAGAGGTCATTCCACAAAGACATCAGGAGCTAAGGCTGAGCTGGCAGGAAGCATGCACTGCTCCACCTCATCCCCTGGCAGATGCACACACCACAGGGACCACAGACTCTCCTGTTTGTTCATTGCTGCCACCTCCTGCACCTGAGCAGCATCTGACCCCTTGGTCTGGCAGCGAGTGGGGTGAGGAATATCCAGTGATTCCTGTCTGCATCCCAATCACCCACTTCACTGCTTTGCAGGGAGGAGACACAAGAATCTGCAGGGGAATCCATGAGGTAGAGGGAGAAGGAAACCTGAGGGAGTTGGTTTTCTCAAAAATGTGACAACATAGGAGAATATTGGGATCAAAGAGATGAATTAGCATTCGGTAGAACTTGGTGGCCGGCCTGTGATAACTGTTTTCTGGGGTGATAAAGCTAACAGTGCATACAAATGGCATAGAGAGGGACAGATGCCCTTAGGTCTGAGCAGGAATGAGACAGAGATCATGAATGGCTTGCCACAGCAGCTTGTCTCATCACCCACACTGGTCCAGGCATCTCACCAGGATGCTCTGTTCTCCTGACAGATTCCATGCTGACTTTCTGTGAGGCCTGTGGGTGGGCTTCAGTGGCTATCCTGCCATGCTGGCTCACGGAGGAATGAGGAATCGCAAGACATAAGCCCTCAACCCCCATAGTTCAGATCTCTGCTGATTACAAACTAGAGTCCTCCTGGCCTTGCAGCTTAGGCAATGTGAAGTAAAGAGGGTCTCACACACGGATATTTAATCTGGGACTCCTGATATAAAGGCAACATGAGATCAAGCTGGCTTCAGTGAACAGGGGGCTTTATTGGCTCACACCAGCAGTCTAGGGCAGGTCTTGTTTTGGGGATGGCTGACTCAAATTCAACATCAGCATCTGGTTTCTCTCCATCTCTCAGCTCTCCTGCTCTAATGACCCCGTTCTCACTTCCTCCCCACATTGGACCAATGTCTCATTGCCTGAAGTTCAAATCCAGTGTTGCAGTACAGCTGAGATAGAATATGGTTGGTGTAACTTGGATCACATGGTCAAGTAGATGGAACTTCATTGGTCAACCAATTAATGTTCTAGAAACCTTGGTCAACTTGGTTATAAGGAAAACTCTCAGAGCTAGGAAGAAACAGGATGTGGGCAGAGAGCTCCACTTACCTAGCATACCGAAAGTGTAATGGTTCCTCAAGTTATTTGGTCTATTGCCAGAGAAAATGGAGGTGAGCCCTCAGCTAAGATGACAAATGTACTATAGCACGTATATTTGATGTGTCACACATTTCCTATGCTGTGGAATTGTGTCTCCTCATGCAACACAGTTCTGTGGGTGTCTGAGGGGCAGCCATTTCACCTCACAGTTATCAGTCATCCTCCTGAGCATTTCTGTAGCTGGTAGGACCGCATTGCTCATCAGAACTGGCTGCATTGGGGATTAGATTATTTTTTAATGAATTTGTCCCACGACAGGATCCTGGAGAGTAGGGGTCATGTCTTATTCATCTGTGTCCCCCCCCTAGCACTCTGCCTGGTGTTCAGAGCATGGCAGATAGTCTATAAACCTGCTGACAGATTGAACGACTGATTTATATGCCTTTAGAGCCCGAGGTAGATGGTATCTTGACTCAACTACAAAATGAGAGGGGTGGGGAGGGAGAGGGAGAGAGGAATCCTGGGTTCTCCACATCATTTCCGAGAGATCACAGATAGTCTCTGGACAAAACAATGTTTCTGAGGTCAAGAGATGGTCATCTTGGCGCTCCATCTCAGTGGCTGGTGTCATTTTTATGTATAAAAATATAGCAAAGGTCCAAAGAATCTTGCTGTTAGCTGCGCAGTTCCTCTGGGGAGATAATATTGAGACACAGGCTATCTGTGATGGGGACAGATGTAGGGGCTGACACTCACTCCAAGAGGGAGATGCTGGTCGGCAGTGGCCCCAGCCTCAGCCCTGGGGGTCCGTGGGTGGGACTGGGCCCTGGTCTCTCTGCCCTTACGGGATCCCCCTCTACTTCCAGTCTTCACTGGCCCCCTGACATCCCAGAATGGAGAATCGGAAGAGAGGAAGGGACGAGGAAAAAGTCAGAAGAGACATGCTCAGTTTAGAGATTCAAACCACACCCCTCTCAGGCTTGTGTGACCCCCAGTGACTGTCCGGAGACCGGGAAGGACGAGAAGGCGCGGACGTTAACCAGGTTGTAAAAGCGGTCTGAGGACCGTGGGTGGCGCGGAGGAAGGAGGCTCAGGGCCAGGCAGGGACAGAAAGAAGCCCGCGGGAGGACCCGGCAGAGGGGAGGCCCCGCCCCTTCAGGCCCCGCCCACTACAGCATCAGCCCCGCCCACAACAGGCCACGCCCCGTAATGTCCCGCCCTCCCATGACAGCCTCCGCCCCGCCCCGTGCAGGCCCCGCCCCCAGGCCCCGGAAGTGAAAGCCGCTCCTCCTCTTCCGAGCGGTCCCGGCGGGTCCGGCGGGCGGGAGCGGGGTTGAGACGAGACAGTGCCGGGCCTGGCGGTCAGGGCAGCCCCGGCCAGGGCCATGTCCTCGTCCCGGAACCTGCGCACCGCGCTCATTTTCGGTGGCTTCGTGTCCCTGATCGGCGCCGCCTTCTACCCCATCTATTTCCGGCCCCTAATGCGGCTGGAAGAGTACCGTGAGTGACCTCTGACCCCGCGCGCGGTGCCTAGCCCCCGTCAGGTGCAGGGGCGCTGTGGGAGGAACAGGGTTCCAGTCACGCCCTGTGCAGCTTTGTGACCTTGGACAGGTGTCCCCACACCTGTGACCTTCAGTGTTCCGGACTATAAATACCTGGATCTCCACGATTAGTCACAGAACTGTGAATCCGTGGCCCATAAGTGATAGATTGTGTGTACCAGGCAATATGCACATAGTAGGTCGACACCAGACACTACCTCACACATAGAGAGCATACAATGAGCACGTCATGTGTGTCAGACTGTGGCATATATATATATATACACATATATACACACATATACATATATAATATATATTATATATAATATATACATATGTGTATAATATATAATTCCAGTATACTGAATTATTTACGCAGCCTTCCTTTGAGATAGATGTTACCATTTTACAGATGGGGGACCAAGGCTCAGGGCGTACAGCCCAACCCAGGCCCCGACGAACCCCAGGGGAAGGGTGATGGAACCCCCCATACCCATACTGCTAAGCTGGGTTGTTGAGTTTTTCCTCAGCCCGTTTTGTCAGGTTCTGCTGGCTTCCTTCATTTTAAACCCGTTGCTCACACGACAGTGGTGAATATCCTGGGAGTCATTTTCCTCCTTAATCATTCAAGGCCTATCATTCCGAACGCCCCGCTCTCCTTCCTGGAGACCTATACCTCAGCAAGGATTAGCACTTTGATACATCTCAAGCCATCTGTCAGAGAGGAAATATTAGGCATTAGAGGCCTATTCTGTTCTCCAGGAAACCTGAATCATCCTAAGATGGAAGAGAGCCAGCCCTGCCTCTGGAGAATATTAACCGAGGCTTGGTGGCCTGAAGGCGAGGCTCCATGTAAATGTCCTGCCCATTCTAAATGCTAGTCAATTTCCTAGTGTCATCAGGCAAGGCAGAAGTGGCCTCAGTGTCCCTTCCTACCCACCTGCTGCGTGGAGGGAACAGAGGCTGTGTAAGTCCTGTGTCATCTTTCCCCAGCTTGCTCCTCACTGGATCTCTGCCCCAGGCTATTTTATTATAGCTTCTTTAGTTGGACTTGGAACAAAAGGACAGCTTTGGTCCCATTAGAAAAATTCCAACTATGAAGACTTAACTAATGGTGGCTTTGTCTCTCCAAGAGACATTTAGCCCTGTGTGGAGATCTCTTTTTTCCTTTGCACAGCTAAAGGAGAGGAGGGGACATGAGTGTGCTACTGGTCCTTCCTGAATAGAATGCAAGGTAAATTCTCTGTTGTACATAGAACAGTCATCCAGACAGAGACCCCCACCCTCAGTACTAAATGTGAGGTGTGCCTGGCTTGAAAAACCTGCTATCAGATGGGCCACAGGGATGGGGGTTTGTGCCATGAATCCTACATGTCTTTTAGGGACACTCCCCAGTCTTTGGCTGGCTGAGTTGCCTGTGACAGACAGAACAAGCCTTTGGCATGAACATTTTGCAAAGGTGACCACAGTAGCTGTGTGTTTAGCTAGAAGGCAGTCTGTGCTCACCTTTCAGCTCCCAGCTTGATGAATTTGGCCAACCTTTAGCTGAAAGTCATAACTGATTCTTTACACAAGCAAATTTGGTTACCAGCGAATTTGTATTCAGAGATGTATTTGGTGCCCTTCTAAGCCAGTTAGTGCTCACAGTAGCCTTTTGTGGTGGCTGCTGACTGGTCACTCCCATGTGTCACATGTGTCTGCACTGAGGCATGGATCACTGGTAACACATGCGCCTAGACCCCTAACAGGAGTCACAGGTCTGAGATTTGATCCCTAACCCACTATACACAACACTACCACCCCGAGGTTAAGAAAATGGGGTGAAGCAGCTGAAGGTCCCAATATTTGACTAGATACATGATCCTGAGCCCTGCCCGTTTCCCCAACTGTGACATTGGAGTTCACGGGACTGGATTTGCAGGGTTTGGGAGAACTCGGTGAGGTGGTGGTTGTGGAAATTCCCAAAGGAGTGTGGGTGGAGATGGTAGCAGGAGCTCATGCCTGGAGCCGGCCGACCTGGCAGTAAGTGCCGACAGACACCTCTGTGTGAACCGACCTGTGTGGAGGAGCTGTTCATTTCAGTGTATATGTGGTTCTTTCATTGTGTTTAAAGCCTGGATTTTAACTGTCAGTCTGTTCCTGACAGTGTTAGATGTGGGGCGTATGTGACCAAACAAGATGACCTCAGCACTGGATTTTTTTTTTGGGGGGGGGGGCTGGTGTATGTGTGGTTCACACAGGTATGTATGGCCCACACACGCATGTGGGAAGGCCAGAGGAGTGTATGTCCTATACTGGTCTTTTGTGTGTTTCCTTGAGATGGAGTCTCTTGCTGAACCCGGCCCAAGCTGCAGTGACCCCAGTGATTCCCCAGCTCCCCTCAGGGCTGAGCTTAGAGACATGTGAGGCCATACCCGCCTTTTTTCTGTAGGGGCTGGGGATCCAACTCAGGCCCCCCAACCCGACACAGCACTGTCCACGACCCTCTTCTCTCCCTGTCCTTGTCACATGTTTAGTCCTGCCTTGGTGGTCCTGCCCCTCCAGCAGTCCCCAGTCTTCATCTTTACCCTTGGTCTTCCTGCCCCCCCCCAGCAGTCCCCAGTCTTCATCTTTACCCACGGCCTTCCTTCCCTGCCCCTCTTGCTTTTCCTTTGTGGAGTAAGTTTGCTTCTTTCTGAAATACATCTGGTAATATTTCTTTGGTGAGAATTTGTTACTGGGAAATTTGTTTTTGTTGGGAAATGTACAGCCTCCAGGCCTTTGGCCACTGTCCTGACATTTGTTCTTCAGACTCGATCATCTGGCTTGGCTTCTTGATTAAACTGCCGCCTTAACCCACTGCTGTCATCAGAATCCAGGCAGCAGAGGCCCAAAGAGCAAGATCCACGGTATGCAGCCTCAGGCTCACCTTAGAAGGAGGGACCAGGAGGGCTAAGTCTCGAGGGAGGAAGGCTGTATTTCTGGTTAACCTCAGGACAGGTAACTGGCCTGTGGGAAATAGTAAACTACCCCAAAGGTCGAGGGAGCTAGAGAAGAATGGCTCCCAGTTCCAAGGGAGAAAGTGAGGAATGATGAGTGGGTTCCATTTTTGACAGCTAAAGGATTTGGTATATAGATAATATTCTTGAAATCTGTCCACAGGCAGAAGGGTGACCTCTGGAGTGAGTGGAGTCAGTCACGGCAGTATGTCAGCTTCGTGCCGTGAACACCAGTGTGTGAGGCCACGGAACAGGCCAGCAGGGGAAAGGGGCTCTCAAAGGAGCCTGAGGAGGCCGTGAAGGTGGCTCCTCGTGGAAGGGGTGTGGCCTGTAAAATTAGGCAGCTTGGACATAGCTAAGTGAAAGTATCCACTGCAATGTAGAAAAAACATGATTAAAGATATTGATATGTTGATGTTTTCAGTGGTTTTGAAAGTGGGCAAAAAGCAGACTGCAGCAGATTAAAGAGAAAAGTTGATTAAATGGACTATTTGAAGATGTTTATCTGCTGATGGCAAAGGAAGCTTTGCAGTAGGTCAGAGGACTAGGGAGAGTGGGCTTTTGCTTCACTTTGGCTAGGAGGGATGGCGCTGCCAGGAGGTCCTGGAGAGAGAGGTCTGTAGAAAGAAGGGCATGGGGCCTGAGCCCAGGCAGAAAGTGGAGCTCCGCTTCCCGCAGCTCTGAGGGAGGGCCCATGTGGGGGCAGCCACTCATAGATTTGAAGTTGGCAAGGTGTGAGCACTGTAGGTGACACAGAAGACAGGCCCTCTACAAGAGAGATGCCAGCACCCAGCCATTACCAACGGATTGGGATCATTGTGCTCTTCCTGGGTGGGAATCATGGGTAGGCAAGAAGAAACTCTTCAAGCACTGGTCCTTTCAGCAGGTGGCACCCTCTAGTTGGCAGCCTTTGACACAGAGATCCTCAGCCTCACAGTGACCAGGGCTACAGCTCTTGCAGGCCCAGGATGTCAGGTGGCTAGAATCACAGCATCTGGCTCAGAGCATCGGAGACCTTTGGGCCCCAGGGCCTGGCAGCTGTCTCCTTGCTGTTCCTGCTGTTCTGGCTGCCACCAGTGAGGCAGCCCCCTCCACCATGCACTGTGAGTTATCACCACTGCCATAACTGTCATGGCTGCCTCTGGCTATGGTCACAGCCACAGTTCTCCTCACTGCTGCTGCTCCTGACACCACTGCCACTACCTTGGTTGCTCTCTAATGCTAGAGGTCAGAGGCAGACGAGAAAGACCACTCGAGAAGCCTTTGCTGGGACTGATACTGCGGCGCCAGGGCCCATTGGGAGTTGTCTTTCAGTGCCAGGAAAGGGGGGTTTGCACTAATCCCAGCACAACTGGTGGAAATGAAGAACTGTGTGCCCACTGCTTATGGCATTGTTCCTTTTTCACCAGTCACCAAAGTCACTTTTTAGGTCACCAGGAAATATGCTTGTCCTGTGGCTCAATGGAAATGATGACAGGTTCATCTAAAGTTAACTAAGGCACAATCTGCTTGAAATAGTCAAGGTTGAGTTGTGGCCTTCAAAACCAGAACTTTGTTTCAGCAGCAAGCAGCTGTAGTTTCCTAAAACTTCCTCAAGGCATCTGTGGAGGGTCAAACAGCTGGTGCTAATATGAGGGCTGTCTGGCTGATCCTTCTCCCAAAGCAGTAAGACAGTCAGAGAAGGGTCTATCATCCGTCAGAGTCAGATCAGCCCATTCCCCACATTAGATTCTTTGTAGTAATAATAATATCAGATAGAGTTCTTATAGTAAGGACTTTCCATTAACACAAATAGTAATTTTCACCATTTTTAACAGTGCTTTGATAATGCTTACCACCTGCACAGCAACAGGAGAGGTGGTTCTCATCTGCCTCACAGGCAGACGTTCCCTTCTCCAACAATCCTGTTTGTTCTTTTCTTCCTGTCTTTCAGCTACTTCTTAGATCTCTCCCCTCTGACTGGCCTGTATCGATGTGTATTCCTCAGGGTTTGGGCATCCCAAGGAGGCTGCAGTTCTTGGAAGGGCCAGGCAGGAGTGCAGGCCATGTTCAGGTCCTTCAGCAGGGCCAGCCTGGGTGTGGGGCTTTGATGACCAGTAGGTTTCAGGATCTCTGCTGGAATAAGTGGGCCACAGTGACAAGCTTGTTTTAGAGAACCCCATTCTGGCATTCCATGTGATCTGCAGCTCTTTCACTGATTCTGATGGAGTTCAAGGTCACTTCCATACATGATAGCTCAAGTCCTCCCTTGAGGTGTCAGTTAGCCCGGAGAATCTGAGCTCCAACCAGGAGCTGCGTGGTTTTGCTTCTGGAGGGAGCTGAGACGCTACTTCTCTGTTGGTCCTGTGGCCACAGTGTGGTCTGTCTGAGGACATGGAGAGAATAGGACTGTAGCTGGAGGGCTGTGACTTTACACTCTACAACTTGACGGTGCTTCTGAGTATGGGCTTGGAGCCACCACAGCATGCGTTTCAGTGTCGAGGTCCTCTGGTGAAATGGGATAGAATCAGGTCACTTGTGTTGATCATTTTCAGGTTTAATTAGATGTGCAGAAACATAAAACCACGGGGTCTTGCCAGAAGCCTAGTCATTCCCATTTAGGTAACTGGTCCAGTGTCACTCAGCACATTAATTACTTGGTGAATGCTAATCGCTGACTCCTGACCTTGTCTGTTTAATGCCCTGTCACCATGCCTTGAAGACACCGAGGAATGTTTGAGAAGCTGTGAGGTGAAAGTTCACGGGCAGGGCAGAGGCTGTCGCTCTCCTCTCCTCTGCCACCTTGTGTACTTCTCTCTGCCCCCAGCTGAAAGAGTGCTGCGTAGCTGCCAGAGCAAGGCTGTACGAAACCCCATAATGAGGACAGAATTCCTCCTCTGTAAGGGCATTTTCCCTGGATGTGCCCTTCATTCAGTCACTGGGAAGTTCAGGCACTGCAGAGCTCCCTGGATTCACGCAGGCTCTGATGAGCAAGCGGAAGTGTTGACAGTGCTTGTGCCCATTATCATTGAAGTGGCCACTCGGTGCTTTGGACCAGCTAGCTCACAGGAGTGCCGGCGTGCACCTCCTCAGCTGCTGTTTCACCCCGGGTTACCTTTGATCTCCTGGCCTCGGGTTCCCCGTACTGTCTGGGCAGTGCGGTTCCCTCGAGCAGGTGGTTTGCACCTGATAGTTGTTTGGTCTCCTTCAGCCAGCTGCTTCACACCTGCTGTTCTGACCAGCTGGTTCACACTTGTGGTCAGTACCATGTGGCTCTCCTCAGCCTTTGCTTCACTGCTGGGGTTACACCATTGGGTCCTGGTCAGTCATTGCTTTGTAGGGGCTATTTGTCCCCCCTCAGTCTGTGGCTTATTCTTGCTCTCATACCCTTTGGTACCCCTCTGCCACTGCTTCACATTGCTCTTTGGGTCCCCTTGACCAGCTAGCTCACAGTCGCAGTCATGGCCCTTAGGTTCCCCTTGGCCTCTTGGTTCTGGCTTTCCACCAGTGACACCCAGTTCCAACTCCTGTTAGGTGCAACAGCAAAACGGGGGCACCATGGGAGTACTTCTTGTCAAATTTGTGTTTGGTGCTTTAGACACAGAGCTGCCGTCATGCAATGACCACACAGCTGCACAATATTTTATTAAGAAAAAAATCCAAACAGAACGATCCAAAGAGTACAACAATCTTCCTGTATAGTTGTGGTGGTTTGATCCAGGTGTCCCCCATAAACTTACATGTTCTGAATGCTCGATCCCCAGCTGATGGAAGTTTGGGAATTAGGACCTTGTTGGAAGTGTGTTGTTGGGGGCAGGCTTATGGGTGTTATACCAGCTTCCCCTTGCCAGGGTTGGGCCCACTCTCCTACTGCTGTTGTCCACCTGATATTGTCTAGGAGGTGATGTTCACCCTCTGCTCATGCCATCGTTTTCTTTGACATCATAGAGTTTCCCTTGAGTCAAAATAGACCCTTTCCTCCACAAGTTGCTTTAGGTCAGTTTCTTGTGTCAGCAACGAGAAGCTGACTGCAGCAACACGCTTCACCTAGATTTGCCAGTTAACCTTTGCCACACTCGCCTTCCTCCCTTCCAGCTAGCACACACACGCTTGTATTGCAATTATCACTGTGACTCTGCCTGCAGCTGCTAAGAACAAGGCCATTCTCTCATCTCATCACAATGCACTTCTCCAAGCCAGGAACGTTAATATTGACAGACGGCTTTTATCTGTACGTAAGCCATCTTCACAATTTGCCATTTGTCCCAATTACTTCAAGTTGTGAGTTGCTTTTATTTCAACTGCTGTTGGCAGATGGGGGAGGTAGATTCCGGAGGTCCTCTTTGGCACCAGCTTTGCTCTGCTTATTTAGTTCAAATTTCTTCCTGCCAGCCCTCCACTAGCGCATGCTCACAAAAGCTCTAGTAATCCTGCTGAGGGAGCTGGCACTTAGGTGTACCACATGTGTGGCAGTTAGTGTCAAATACAGTGACAAGTCACACTAGATTACTCCCTAATATGGACGTCTGCTGTGAGGATACATTTTCAAAGACTTAAAATTGTTAGGTGGATTCTTTCACTACTATATCCAAATCAGCCCACCCGAATGGATAAACAACGTTAATAATAGGCCTTGGTCCTTTGGGGCGTGGGGGTGGACCAGCTCAGAGTCCAGGTGGAACCTCTGTCTTAGCACCAGGGGGCAGAGTTGGGCTTGCTGGGACACTGGAGTGGGCATGTTCAGTCCCTTCACCCTCTATGGAAACATGCTCATGACTAAAGTAGTAATTGGTTTATTTGTTCGCATAACTAAACCCTGGTTTCTGCCATGCCCTTTCCTCAGGCTGGTACACATTTCCTATCTCTCCAATGGTAGCAGTGTAGAAACCTGCCAGCCTCATGAAGGTGTACCTGCTGAGGCCTGAAAGACCGCTTTCTCTTTTTTCTGTTGGTATACCTGAATCCACGAATGAAGGGCTTGGGTGTGCTATCATGCATTTACAGCAGGTTGCTTTGACCTGAGAGTGTTTATAAAACATTACTGGATTACTGGAACTGGACCAGTTCCTTTTTCTTTTTTTATTAAAACAACACTGGATTAAGGAGCTGTTCTTGACCAAGTGAGAACTTGATAGGAACTGGTTTAGATGGCCTCTCCAGGGCTGGCTGGAGAGGTTTTGTGTTGGGACAAGGATTATGGGGGATTATGGTCTGTTGAGAACAGAGCTCTAGCCTCACTAGCAATTAGCTGGAGAGGGGGAGACTGGATTCCTTCCTTTTACTTGGCTGTCTACTGTGTCACAGGGTTAGTGCATTAGGCATCTGTCCCTGCTACCCACACCTGCAGGGCAGCCAGCCAGTAGGACCTGCTGCTTCAACAATGTCTGGTGCACCACGATGACCCACGTGCTTACATCCGCATATCTAGAATGCTACTAACAATTTTGCAAAACTCATCTCTTCCGCTTTCATAATATCAGAGACCTTTTAGGTCTGGAAAATTCTGTTTGCTTTTGTTCCTGGCAAAACTGATGACAGAGTATTTTACTAGCTGGCATTTCCTAAGAGCATGTTTGAGAAATCTGTACTTGGAGATGTCCATGCTGACAGCACATAGGGCCCAGGCCTACAGAATAGAATGTCTTAGGAGAGGAGAGCGCCCTTCGAGCTGAGTTTCAGAAAGATGGACACCCTCTGTGGTGACTCCATCATCGTCCACTCAGTTGGAAGAAGCTATTCAGCATGCCTGTGTCTAGTCAGAGTGCCTCGCTGCCATGCACTGCTGCTTTCAGAGAGGCTCTGTGAAACCCTCAGGCCATTGGCTCGTAGGCCTTCTCACTGCCCCCTTCACATTGGCTATCAGGTTCCCGTAGCCTCACTGCCCAGTGTTTTACTTACCAAAACAAAACTTAGCATTGATGAAACGATCAGGCAGGCCATTTAGGATTGACTTTCTGTCACAACACTGGAGAAGCAGCTTAGGTGAAGATCAAAAGTTGACAAACCCTCCTTCTTTTACTTTTGTCTGTGGAACTTTAAGAGAACCAGAGGCCAGAATGAAATAGCCACTATTAAGTAAGTGCTAAAGTGGCTTTAGAGAAACACTGTCAGTCTGGTTGAAACCGAAGTCTGATTATAACATTTAATTACCATAATTTTATAGTAACATCCTTTGGCTCCAAGTCTTCTAAAAAGCTGCCATTTGTCAGGAGCCTTAAAATAATAAGTCTTTGTAGTCACGGGCCTTGTATTTATTCTAAACCACTTTAAAGATGTGTCAGAGTGCTTGAAGCCCACAGTCATAAAATGCTCAATTTCTCTTGGCCCTTGCCTGTTGGACATCTCCAAAGAGACTTGTGTAGCTGCTGGAACTACGATGCGCTTGCTAATTGGCACAGCACCTGCAATCAATTAGGGAAGCTTCAATTATCTAAACCAAAGCCACCCACCCAAAGATTAATTTTCTGCTCTATTTCCTATCAAAAACATAGCATATTTAGCTCTGAGTCCAGTCCTTCAGTGGAGTGACTGTTAGACATAGGAAAGATGTCGTTTTCTTGTTCATTACCCTTGTTCCTTCATTGCAGCAGCCTTCCACTCCTCACATCACGCCCACGGGTCTTAGGATTGCTTTCTTCTGTTGTATGGTTGCCCTTCCAAACTGCCGAGATCACAGGAAAAAGAGGTTAGCTGGAGCTTTTCTTCTGAAGTGCAGCTGGCTTCACTTGATTGAAAATGTTCAATCTTCTTATTTAATTTTTAAATTTTTTCTGCGCACACACACACACACACACCTACCTACTTATATGTGTATGCATGGGTGTGCTAGAGTCTCTTGTCACTTCAAATGATGCCCTTCCTGGCTTTACATGGGTAGGCTGGGGAATTGAACCCAAGTGGCAGGCTTTGCAAGCAAACACCTTTGACATCTTCCTATCCCCTCCCAATCTGCTTACATTGTAGTATAGCTTCCACAGCCTGCAAGCTGTGGCATCTCTGAATGTAATCACACTTCAAAGTATTCTTTACCATTAGCCCATGTGAACAGATTCTTCTTCTAGTGAGTAATTGTTCTATTTTGTCTCTCAGAGAAGGAGCAAGCCATAAATCGAGCTGGTATAGTGCAAGAAGACGTACAACCACCAGGTAAACTTAGAAACCCTCAGGACACAATCTCATCTGTGTTCCTGCTTATGTTTCTCTCGTGTGTTAGCTTTGCTGTGGGTGGGGGGAATGGTTCTTCACATGACGCTTGCTTTTGCTGGTGATTTTATAAATAGCGGACATTTTCTAGGGCATGTCCAAGACCCTTGCAGTTGGTAAGTGGGCATAAAATATAATAAGTGCAATTAAATAGGAAGTGTGGAGAACTGTTTCCCAGACCTCTTTACCAAGTCCTATTTAAGTACTACCCCAATGGGAAAATCGCACTTCCTTGTGAGTGTTTTAGCCTCATTCACACATCCCAGAATCTCCCTTGAGGGCTCATGCTTTAAGATGATCACAGTTGGCCAAGACTGAGATGCTTCCAACTTATTGACCCAAGCTCCTTTAGTCGGTGGCAGCATTCTTATTTATCTGTTTACTTTCTCTCTGTTATGGGACAGTGTTTGAGCCCTAGTGGCACCGCAGCCTCCACACGCCTCATCCCTGGGGCTTCTGCAGCCACAGTCTAGTGTCATCCACACCGAAATTGCATGGCTCCACCCAGAGGCCATCTTGCTGTTGGGAACTGAGTGACCTTTTAGGACATTTGACCCTGAATCCTGGTGTTTTCATGTTTCTTTCCATAGGGTTGAAAGTGTGGTCTGATCCATTTGGCAGGAAATGAGGAGGCCGCCCCAAGCCTGGTTAGGACCGCAGACATCTTTGTGCTTTCGTCAGTGGGGACAGGTGGCTGGAGGGAGCTCTGGTCCACCAGTGCAGGTAGTGACTATGCCCAGGACTGCTCCTTGCCCTCTTCAGCATCCAAGAACCTGGGACCCTGGACACCTTAGCAAGAAGGGCTTGCAGGCTGCTTGTGGGAGTTCTGTGTCCTTCTCAGTCTTTATCACCTCCAAGCTGTGACGGGAACACAAGCCGTGCGTGTTGGAAGGTTCACGCCTGTTTTGCCACCATCCAAATAAGAGCTCTCAGTGAAACCTGCCGAGCTGCGCTGCCTGCTGGGGTACTTTGCACCCGTTGCAGTGGATAAAGCTCTTGACAACAGGGTACTTGGTGCTGTGCGAATGCTCACCGCAGCTTACCCGTCTCCTGTGGAAGATTGCCGCATGGTGGGAACTACAGGAAGCAGAGGACACTAGACCCGTGCCCATGCCCAGTAGAAATCACTGAGGCTTCTTAATAAAATGATTTCTGCTTCTACTGCGGTCATGTACTCTTTTTGTAAACTAAATTAATTATTTTGTAAACTAAATTAATATACCAAAAAAGTATTATTGGATTAGATTATATATGATTAGATAGTTGTAGAATATACATCTGTTTATGTGTAAATAGTCTAAAGGTAAATAGCATTGTTTTTAAGTAATTTTGTTTTAATTTTTTAAAATATTTGAGAGAAAGGAAGAAAGAGAGAAAATGGGCATACCAGCACTTCTTGTCACTTCAAACAAACTCTAGAGGCATGAGCCACTTTGTGTATCTGTATTTATGTGGATACTGGGGACTTGAATCCAGGTCGTCAGGCTTTGCAAGCAAGTGCCTCTAACCACTGAGCAATTTCTCCAACCCTAACATTTTTTTGAGATAGATATTTATTAAATGTTAGTTGTCTATTAAGTAATTTACCATGTGCCCTAATGGTGGTAAAAAGAATCAGTTTTCTTGTTTTGCATATGTGTGTGTGTTCTCTATCTCTCCCTCTCTCCCCATTCTTCCTTGTTTCCCTCTCTCTTTTCCTCTTTTTCTCACATTCTTTTTCTTGAATTTCCTTTCTTCTCCTAGTCCCTTGCTACTAAAGAGCCATCCTTTCATTTTTATATTAGAGTGCCTTGCACATTACTGTAGACTCTGGTGCTTGATGGCATAATTTTATTATTGTGAATTTAGGATTTTCTTAACAGACTCCAGGCCCAATTATGTAATTACTGTCAAATAGCAAGAAGATTGATAGTTTAAAACCAAAGTCATCATTTTTGGTAGACGTTTCCTAACATTTAATTGACTTATAGTTAACAACCCAACAGAGGAAGTTGGCTAATTAGGGATACATAGACCTGCTGTTTCCTTGGAGGGGCAACAAGAAGTTATGTTATTTAAAGTCCGATTTCCTCAGATGATTAATTGAGCTTTCTTTCCGACAGAGGTGAGTGTGATTGCATCTGCTTGGAGAACATCCAGGCTAAAATGACTGAGCTCACAGATATTTACTTTATTATAACTTAAAACAAGTTTTTAAAATGACATCATTTAAAAACAGCAATAACCAGCCCATAGGTCTAAAAAGATGTATTCTTTCTCAAGAAAAAAAGGTAGTTCACAAACCTCTTTAACATCTGGTCTACGAGTAGAGCTGTGGGTTCAGAGTTGTAGATTCTCATTTCTTGGCATCAGGTCTATTTCCTCACATGCTCACGAAGGTCTGGGAGTGAAGAAACACCTTAGGAAGGTTTCAGGAATGCTGAGAAGTCCCCACTCCATATTTAGACCTTTGGAGACTTGAGTAGCTGGGTTCCATCCATTTCTTCAACAGATTACTTGTAATGAATGAGTTTTGACATGTCTAATGTAGAAGGAGATTATAGGGAGACACTGAAAACGTCTTACTGTTATTAAAATGAAGTTTTGGGTCTGGGGAGATGGCTCAGTCCAGATCTCCAGCACTCACATAAAAACCAAGTGCTGTGGCAGGCTCTTGTAACCCCAGCTGCTACAGGTGACAGACGAGAGGCAAGAGAATCTACCAGAACCTCAGGGCCAGCTATCCTGGTGAAGCAATGGTGAACAACACAGACATTGCCACAAAGGAGGTGGAAGGCAAGGACTGACACCCTAAGGTTGCTCCTGTCACCACACACACATAATGTATATTGGTTACCTTACTGTGTGGGCAAAACCTGTGATTATTCAAGGGACGGAGGGTTTGTCTCAGCTTGTCCATTGTGACAGGGAAGGCACATGGCAGGAACTCGAGGCAGCTGATCCCATTGAGCACAGTGAGGAAGCCAATGCTCTCCTTTCTCTATGGCCCAGAACCCCAGCCCATGGCACAGTTCATCTTCCCACTTCAACCCTAGTCAAGACAATCCCTCCCAGCCATGCACAGAGGCTAACCTAATCTACATAGTGATTCTAGGTCCAGTCAAGTTGACAATATCAACTATGGCACCATGGCATGAGCATAGTTGTCACACATGAACACACACTGAAAAAATGTTGAACACATAATTTCAGCACTTGAGAGGCTGGGGCAAGAGGATTATGGGTTTGAGACCAGCTTGGACTATATAACACTGCCCACCCCCCCAAAAAAAAAGAACTTTGGCTCATTCCTTTCAAATACCAAACTATCTTCTTAAAGGAAGACTAGACTTGGATTGATATGTTTACGTGCCACAATCAGAATTCCGTGGATTGATATTTTTAAATTCCACAATCAGAAATAGCAATGCTGCCGAGCAGTTGGTACCTTTATCCTGTGAACATTAAATTGTATAACTTGATTCCCTCTTTTGTATCAAACACATTTTCTGGTGCAGCTCTTTTAAAAGTGCCTGACTTTGTGGAATGTGTTGGGGTCATTCTGTTCACTGCATTCTTTTGTCTCCCCCTCATAGTCCTTATTTTTCATTTCTGTTCTCTATCTTACATTGTATGCTAGAGCTCTCATTTTAAAAGGTGCCATGGCTTATGCATTCAGTTGAAAACCCATTTATAGTCTAGTAAGATAGTTGAAGTAAACCCACACATGATCTAAACAATACAGAATATTTAAAGCACCTTAAAGAAATCACAGAATTTTCCTCTTATTTTTTAGCCCTGAGCAACCTTGCATGGGCCCTGCACTCCTGCTGTTTATCACTATGGCAGAAATATATCCCCAAACCCCGAGGTTGGTGGGATGGTCTGCGATGGATTGGGAGTTACAAACAAGCAAACACTGGGCATCAGCTTCCAGTTGTGGAGATAAGGAACCCTGGGATCAGTACATGCCAATGGGGACAGAAGTCCACGTGTGCTCAGAGCAGGGAGACTTCTCCCTTCTCTCATCCCTGCTGTGCCCCAATGCAGATCCTGGGTTTGCAACCTCTGAGCAGCGCTCTATAGGGTGAGCTTGTGAGCATGCCATGCACATACAGGTGGCGTGGCTGGACCGTGCAGCTGGCATCTCTGGATGGGGGACTTTGGCCAGAGATAGGAGCTGGATGACCCTTTCCCGGAACTCCCTGCTGATTTACAGCAGCAGGAAGCGCACAGACACCCTGGGGTTTTGTTGTTGTTCTTGTTGTTGTTTTGTTTTTGCTTAGACTCTGTGGTCTTATCAGCAGTTACAAAGTGGTCTCTTCTTCCTGAGTTCTCTATATAACCACACATGATGGAAAAAAGTTCTAAAAACTTGTATTAAGTCTGAAAATATTCACATTGTGTTTCTGCTTCTTCTGGAACTGTCATAAATTGGTTTTTAAAAAGCTCTATGAAAAAAGATGTTTATAGAATACTAACAAAAATTTGGAAACAATAGAACTATGTAAGTTGTGTGATGGCCTATGAGAGTTAGATTATGTTTAGGGCTGGAGAGAGAGAGCTCAGCTGGTAAAGTGCTTCCCTTAGAAGCATGAGGATCTGAGTTCAATCTCCATTACCCACATAAAAAATAAACATTAATCATGTTTAAATTTTACTTAATGCTTTGTTTTCTAATATTTTAGCATATATTATTTATGATGTCCATATATAACTGTTCTTATATATGTTTATGTGTGTGTACC
>PVHP010033627.1:0-19176 GCA_004024765.1 Zapus hudsonius
CCCTGTTGTCCTACACAGCCTTTGCACTCCTGGGACTGTCTAGTCCATTGCACATGGGAAGGTGTGTAGACAATAGTCACATGTAAAAAACTCGTGGCCTGGCATAGTGCTGTTATTCTGGGTATGAGATGCTGTTGCCAAAATAAAAGAAAAGGGGGAACTGCAGGGAGCCGGGACATCGCCATGGCAGGATGGCGCCTCCTCTCTTGCAGCTAAGTGAGAAACAACTCCACCTTAGGCAATGCTTTGAGAAACTGTCCCTAGCCAATCCCGTGGCGCCTGGAGGTGGCAAGCAGGAGCCAGCCAATCATGGGACGATCCGTGTCTCTTTTCCTATAAAAGCAGCTGATTCTTAGTGTTCGGGCCCCTCGCTTCCTTTTCCCCCTTCAAGCAAAGGCTCTCCATTAAAGTGTGTTGAGAAGAATCCTTGAGTCGTGGTTGTTCTTCCTCGCTGCTCGAGGAGCTCGCCACAATTCCTGGTTCCTGGGATCCTATGTGACCAACAGACTGTGGTCAGCAGGTTACAAACAATAAGGACCCTAAAATATCTCTTAAAAGTTAATGAAAAATGTGTTGAGTAATGCTTTACTTGGACTAAACCTCACTTGTGGAGCAGACTCTCGGAACCTAGCCTGCTAGAAATAAAACCTCACTGTGTGACTTGCATTATTGTGTGCGTCTTCTGTCCTTTGAGGGGTGGTTGAGCTCGGACCCTAACAGCAGGAGGAAAGAAGCTTTCCTTCCCCTCAAGTTTCCTATATTCAGTCCCCTTCCAGAATGGCCTCCAACAATGGGGGAAGGGCTCACTCTGAAGGAGGGACTTCCTCCCTTTGTCAATCTTTCCTGCAGGCAAATTCAGAGAAAAACCCAAGATTACAGTGGATTATTAAACAGTTCAAGTTAACAATAAAACAACCAAAACAAGTTCTTTGCAAATATGGCATCAAACCACATTTTCTTACATCATACTTAATTTCTAAATGAAGAGAGTAACAAGATGATAGTTGCCCATCAAATGATATAAGTATACCACATACAATAGAGGAAGATTAGGATATTGCTAAAAACACTACTGAAGGAATATCACTCAAATTTGGAAGGTTATATGGAGACATAGACAGCAACTTTTTGAGGTCTGTGAACACAAGCTTAGGACCAGATAACAGAAGACTGAGAATGCTTTCTGTCCAACTCCTTTGTTTATATCTATGGGGTTGTCTGTACTTCCCAAACCATTGTAAACCAAATGCAACTTGTGACTTAACATGGTTTTGTTAACTGGCCCTTCTATTTGGGCTGTAAATTCTATAAGCTTTGAATAAGAAGGAAGGGAGGGAGGAGGTGAGAATACAGGATTATATACATTCCTCTGGAACCCATTTTAAAATTTGAGCTTTCTTGGGTTCTACCTGATTTGTTTGTTAATTTACATGTGTGATGTTACTTACACATCTCTGTACCCTACTATAAAACTGCTTTGTAACAGGGGCTTTGGACATTCAGAGGCCTGTTATTTTTATGATCATCTTTCTTATCATTTGAATTTCAGAATTTAGTAGATTTTCTTAGCAGTATATTTTCCAATGGAAGGCATAAACAGATTAGATGACAATATTATTGGAAAACGTTCCAAGTGTGTGTGCATTTAAATTTGTAAATAATTTGAGCATGTTAAGGTGTTTACTTTGTCTTCCCAGTATTTAGGGAAATTTTAAAGTGTATCTTCCAGTCTTTCCTGGGGCAAGCCAGGGACAGAGATTGGTGTCATAAAACCCCTTTAGCGTAAGTGGGAGCGGTCCAGTATATATTTTATTATAGATTTTATTATATTATTATTATAGATCCCATCCTTTTAGAAACCATTTTGATGGTTGGAGGCTTATGACATTTAGTCATAGGATTAGAACTATTAAGAGTAGGAGCCAACCTGTTTTAGAGCCTTTTTTTGATAGTTGTTATAATCATATATTATTGTTTATAATTTTCTCTCTGAGTGTTTAAGACCTGGTATAAAGCCAAGATTTAAACAAGAATGTCTTTTTGAGTGTCACCGATGGTCTTCGAGGAGGATTTGGAGTCCTGGAGAAGCACTGTGGCTTTCTCAGCATTATTGCTGTCAGTGAGGATGAGTCCAGGTCATGCTGACCTTGGTTTTCCCTTCATTGGGAAGCTGTCAGGACTGTCAGTCCCAAGTTGACTCTCCTGTTTTTGATTGTACACTGCTTTGTTTTTGGGTCTCCTCGTCTTCCTTGTTCAGAAAAACAGGTGACTCTCAGAGGATCAGTGCAAAAATGCCTTAGGGGTGTCCCCTTTATCTCATGTGGCCTTGTAACATGAGAGACCAAAATAATAGCCTATTTAGTTCCATGCCTCAATTGGATTTGGCTTTTATACAGGAAATTATCATACTAAGAGATGAATTTGTATTAACCTTGTAGGATAGATATATCCACATTGAAATCTAAGTTGACTAATAAGGCATATCTAATTAGAGAAAGGCATAAATTTTAGTTTATCATGTCCAACCTTGAGTTGACTTATTTGGGACAGTTTAGGCCATAACTGAAGTATGAAAGTAGGCTCATTTTAATTTTTTTTTTTTTAAAAACATCTCATGACTACTAATATAGACAAAACATAGTTAGTTTTGAAAGCATTTTTAGCAATAAGTCAAAATACATAGATCTAACCTGGAAGTCACCAGATGAGGAACAGTTTAGCAAGACAGCATCTATGCTTGAAAATATTCCAATTATCCAGGAGAGTTTGGAAACTCAAATTGTAGAGGTTGAAATAATTTTTTTCAGATGTCTGAGCTTGTACCCTGGAGTAGGGAATATGTCTAAAAGAGTTAGTTTATTTAGAGGCAATTGACTTGAAGTACCCAAAATAAGACAATTGTTAAAATAACATCTTAGATAGAGACTCTGTGATTACAAACAATAAAGTAGGGAGTCTGGACACTGATGAATTAGAATAGCTGAGTTTTAATATAATCCTTGGTGAATCTGTTTTTGAAAGAGAAAGCATGTGACAACCAATGTTGTTAGTTTAACTTTAGGTACTAATTAACCTGATATATAGTAGAGATCCTTATAAACATAAGACAATTTTATGTTTTATCCATGACAGAAAATTTCCAAAAGCTTAACTAAGTTATCCCAACATATTTGATCTAACAGGAGGATAGAAGCCACAATGGCTGAAATTAAACCTTTAAGTTATATTAGTCTGATGATGACCATTTGATAGCATTAGCATGAACAAATAAAAACCATTTTTAAACCCAGTGTTTTTAGACATGAGAACCTCATTTTAGAAAATTAACATTAGTAAGCAACTCTTGTCTTAAAAACTCAATTTTCCCAATAATTAACACATTGATAAAGAAATATAGTTTGCTTGGATGAGTACCTTAAGAGTCCCTTTCATATATATGTATATGTATATGTATATGTATATGTATATGTATATGTATATGTATATGTATATGTATATGTATATGTATATGTATATGTATATGATCTATCTATCTATCTATATATATACATATGTATATTTATCCATGAACAATTTACTTTTCTGAGCTGTTGATGAGTAACCTTAACCAAAATAGTTAAACCTTAGCATTTACAATAGTGTCTTAGAAGTGCCTGACAAAATTTCCCTTTGGGACAGTTTCTGCAATTGTATCCCCCTCTATACCCCAAGGAAGCAATCCCTGGTGTTGTCCCCTTTCCTGAAATGGGCCTTCCTTATGCAAACTTTTATGTTGCTGCTGTTTAACCCCCTTTTTTAAAATCTACCTCGTCTTATTTTAATTTTGATTCCCTTTTGTTCCCTTTTGGCTTCCAATTGTAATAATACCAGTTGACCTCAGAGCAACTGTTGTAAGCTCTTGGTTAGTTTATCCACCAATTTTTGTAAGTTAGCATGTTTTTCTAATTGTCTCCTTTAATCTTTGAAGAAAGGCAATGGGCAGTTTGTTATAAAATTGCCCTGTGTTAAGTGGAAACCTTGGGGCTGTATTGGAAGCTGAATGTTTCACGTGAAACAGCATGGAGAAAAGAGGAGCAGAAGAGTCTTCAATCAGAATGTGCCTGATTCTGGTTCTCATCTCTGCTGTAAAGAGGGGCATCTCTTTAGAACTGGATTTTGGACTAGAGATTTGGGGTGTCCTTTGCACAGGAGCATGAATCATAAATTTCTAGTTTGTCCCAAATCTAAGAAGACACATAGTGCACTCTAAGTGTTTTCTTGAAGCAAGGAGAGTCCCCCTTAGAAATTCCTTGCCACATTTTAAGAGGGCCAGTCTCCAAGCTTGGCTTCTCCAGACCTCCCCAACATGGGTCTCATATCATGGCATATGAAAGCACCCAAGGCATTGATTAGACTATAAGTGTAGAGGCTGCACATACTCTTGTCTTTGTTCATCTAATCGTTCAGCTGAGGGTTGGCTTGGGACCTCATTCCCATTTATCCCCTAGATGGGAGTCAGTTATGTAGGTCCCCAGTCGTGCATGTTTCAGGGTGGCTTTGGAACTATGGCTCTATTGCTTCCCTTCTTTAAGGGGAATCTATAATTATTTTAAGTCTAGGGATGTAAGGCATGGTTAAATGCCATGTGCTGAGATTAAGAATGTCACACCAAGTAAATCCTAATATTTATTAGCATCTCTTATAAAAGGAAATTGAGCAGATTTCTTTCTTGCATCTTTCTCATCACCTTACTTTATCACTTATTCATTACATTCTATCATCCTTTCAAGGTCTCTCTGCACTCCTTCCTATATTTCTGTCAATTATTATTATTGAGAGAAATCTCTCTTTAATAATATCCTTACTTAGTACCTTCTAAAAATATCATTCTTTATTCTTTCATTGAAATTCCACTGAAATTTCTTTTTATTAAGCACATCATAACAATTTAGAATTTACAATTTCCTTTTATCCCCATTGTATAGAGCCACTGTTGAGACATGAATTGAAAAGGGAAGTAGCCATAGAAGGGAGAAAAATTTTGATATCAGGTATTTTTAATAACATCTGATCATCTTATTTTCTTAAGAACAGCTCTATAATCTAAGCAAGCCTAATGATTGAACCTGTTTAAATGTCCTTTTTCCTTAAACTATGGGTTGATTAATTTAGCTAGGAGTAGAGTTAGGAGTCACTGAGTCAAAAACTATAACTGGAGTGATCAGGTCCAGTGGTAGCAGTAGTCAGTTTATATGGTTTCACAAGCAAAGGAATAGTTCTACTCTGTTGTATAAAAATTTAGGCTAGAGAATTATTTAGTACTCAAAACTGACTTGTGGTGGCCACTCTTTTTTAAAGTTTGCTATGACCTTTTTGATAAAACACAAAATTAGTTTTCTTATTAAAAGATGCCAAGCAAATACCTTTAGCAATTATTATATATAGTATAGGAATTTGTAATTGAAGCCTTTACCAAAATTTAAGAGTAGATCCTTATTTTTTCTAAGAATGCCAAATGAGTATAACCATTGATGAATTACTCTAACCATTGAACAGCCTGATCGTTAACACACTTATAAGTAAAACATTTCTCTAGGGGTATTCTCTCCCCTCTTTTATTTTATTTATAAGCAAGCAGAAAACATAGCATTTGTAGTAGTCAATTTCTCTAACCATTGAACAGAAGATGAGGAAAAAACCTTATGTCTTTCTATTTTGACTTAGTTTACCCATATAGTCATGGACTTTCGCACCATAAAGAAGATATAAATCTCCTTGGGTTATTATTTCTCTTACATTCATCATTAACCAGAGGTCCAGTCTGGTTTATGAGGAAGCATTAGGAAATATGTCTGCTTCTGGGTCTGTCCCCATCTGTCTTGGAGACTGAATCAGGCTGAGCACATTGATATTTGTCTTTTCTATTGTTTAGTCGATGATAGCTAATGCATGTAGTTGGCTTTTATAAACAAACTGGCATCCAACACTTACTTGTCTATAGAACTTTGTTATTTTTATCCTTATAGGATAAAATTTTAGAGAAAATGCACCAAATTGACTCAACTTTTATCTACTAGTAGAAAACATATATTCTAGTTTCAGAACAATTAGGCATTTCTTTGTATTTAACACCTCTATGAATATAATTTTATGAAAACTGACAACCATATAACATTTATTAGCACATATTTATAGATTTTATAATCTATGTATATAAGATATCTCCTGTTAATAATTTCATGATGTATAGGCAAATGATCTCTGAGACAAGCCATACTTAACACATTTATTATACCTGAGAATGATCTGTTACTTTTAAAACCTTTGAATATATCTGATAAATCACCCTTGGTAGAATTTTCAAAACTGATTGAGGTTAACCTGAGGGAAAAAAAGTCTGTATTGTAGTTAAAATCAGAACATTGTACAATCTGAAAAGTGCCCTTGAATAACCAGAAAGGAGAAACTTTTATTAGTCCAGTAAACATATCTGTCCTCCTCCTGCCTTAGCGCTGTAAAAATAAGAATATCACATGTTGAGGCTTAATTCACTTTGAATAAATGTTTTATAGAGAAAATAAGCTTTACAAAAAGTTTATAAATCAAATTAATTGAATTTAACTTAAGCCATTTTTGTATTTTTTGTTACTTATCAGGAATTTAAAAGTTTTCATTTATCTGAGCAGGGCAGAGAAAGACATTGTTTTTTGTCCTGCCCCCAGCAGCCATAAGCTGTCTGTCCTCTCTCAGTGACTGTGGAGGGGCCTCAGCTACACCATATGGAGGTATGAAGACATATCTTCTGCTGGCAGATTGGAAGAGAAAACAGTTTTATTAGTCTGAATTTAGGCAAAAAAAGCAAAAATCATATTATCCCAAAAAGAGGCAGAAACCCAAAATCATACCAGTAAAAAAAAAAAAAAAAAGCAAAAATAATTTTGTAGAGCTGTTGGTCTCTTTGAAACAAAAGGCTGTTAGCCCTCCCTGGGGGGAAGACCTATAACCTGTTTGGCTGCTCTCAGGCTGCTCTTTGTCCTCAGCCACAGGGGGCTGAATTTACATTTCAGAGAATGGGAAAAAAACTTTCTTTTTCTGTTCCCAAAAAGCTATGAAAATTGAAATAAAGAATTATAAGATTTTCTGGAATATTGTATTCCAGGCTCATGGACCAATCTGAAACAGGGTGTTCTGGGGGCTAGAATTTAGATAATGCCCAACAAAGATTACAATGTGCCCCCAAATTTACAGAGTATCCAAGTCCTTGTATAAAAGTTAAAGAATTAAAATCATAGACCATAAGATAGTAAGGTATAGTGAGAGACTTTTTTATTTAAGGGAACATGGGGAGTTACAAAGTTCTCCAGCCACAAGTGTGGGAAAAACACATGTCAGAGAGATTAACATAATTTATGTTGTTTAGCTAAAGAAGCAGAAAGCAGAAAGATCATGAGAAGAAAAGAGTCATGTGGAAGACAAATGGGGAGAACTTACTGGTCCCTGGAGAGTCAGAGGTCCATTTGCCAGCCTTCCATGTGGGGAAGAGAGGGCTAAGACAAAGGTCCTTGGGAATTAAAATTCCCTCAGTTGAGTCAGAGAGACAGCTGAACGGTTCATACCTGATCAATCAGTTTTAGCCCCTAGGCTGTAGCTCTAGCTAGACACCTCCCACTCAAGGGGAGGGTGTATCTGGAGCTGCCTGACCCGACACATCTCCTTGCCCTCCCAACTGGTTCCCTGTCCTGTGTGTGTTTTTTTTCTCTGTGCTTGGACATGTGAAAGATGGACAGCCTCTTTCGCTGTTACAGAACTTCCCCTCAATCTGTAGTTTCAATAAATGGTTTCCTCCCACAAATTGTGCATAGTTTCAATATTCATCCCAGTAGCGTGTGACTGACTGTGACAGATTTGGTACCAGGAGTGGGGTGATTCACTGAGATGAATCTGACCATGTGGATTTTGATCTTCTGGAACTTTTGTGTTGGAGGAATGGACATGGACTTGGTACTTGCAACAGAAGTTGCCTTCCAGAGTGGTTAGCCAAGTTTTATAGACTATTCTGGTGAGAATTTAGAAATGCTCACTGTAGAGAGAATTGCATTTGTAGGCTTGGCTTGTGAACTTTCTCTGGGGAAGGAGAGACTACAGAAAACCTTAATAGAAGTGTTTTCCTGGGTCAAGGGGTGGATTGACCTACTGCCCAGGCCCAGAGAGTTTGACCAAGGTTAAATTTAAGTAATGGGTTGTGTGCTTGGCTATGGATATGGGACTCAGAATTTAAGACTTGAAGTTAGAAAAACCTCAAGGGATGTTTAACTTACTAGCAGGGATCAGCTTTTGATTATGGCCCAACTGCTTTACATTGAAATAATGGAGAGATGTCTGAGGTGTTTCCATCCAGGAAGGACAGAAAGATGGACTGTACAAACTCTTTGGAAAGGAAATCACTAAGAGAAAGGAATTTACTCTTCAAAGTCACGTCTATTTTGTCCCTGAATCAACTACATGATTCTGTCCTGCATACCTGGAATTGCTTTTGGAAGCAGGAGGAATGCATGAATGGAACTGGACATGTGGATGTTTGCCTAATTTTGAGTTTGCATTGACCAAGTCTTTCCTTGTTTTGCCACATTGAAGTTGGAAATGTTTACTCTGTAAATGTAATTTGTTTTGATTTTACATAACTCTAAGTTAAGGGACCTTGCTTTGTATTGGGGGAAGATTATGCATTTCCAATTGCTGTACATGTGATAGTTATATCATGTTAGGCAGAATTATGATCTTGTTACTGTCTTCAATTGGAAATCAGGTATGGTGTAAGAATATATGGTTTGATGTCAAGTTGACAAGGGGTGAACTTGTGATGGTTAGGTTTTGGTGTCAACTTCATCTTTTTAATTATCTTAGGTGGGTCTCTGAGAATGTTTACAGGAAAACAGCCCCTCAGCAAGGAGCAGGATGTAAAGAAGTTCGAAGATGCTAGAAGTAAACATCCTTTCCTGTGTTGGTAGTGCAAGAAGGATATACCAGAAACTCTGGATTTTAGGGGTATATCTCACCTCCTCTTGAGTCACACGTTCTATCTCACCTTCAGAATCTGCTTCAATTTACAGTCTGCTGATAGGCCTTGAGGTGAAAAATGGTGGTCACTGAGTGGTAAGGTCTAGTTAAGCTCTAGCAGGGTGGGTCAATGCTGATCCCTCAAGCAATGAAGGATTCATTCCACAAGGCAAGGAGGAAGAGTGTAATACTTCTGGGTGTGGAATCCAGGATGCAACTGCTGTTAAGGGACAGGAGACTACTTCCTCAGGCAAAATAATTTCATTACAATCAGAAGGTTCAGTGTCCTCAGATTCTTCAGGGTCTTCCTATACTTCTCACCCTTTTCAGATAAGAAGAGCCAACTCCAGATAGTCCCAAGCCCACTAGAGAAAGCTGTTCTTATAATTCTGTTTCTCTAGAACCACTTCTGGTACCAACTTCTGTATTAGTCTGGGTTATCTAAAGGAACAGAGTTGGTAAAACAATTACAGTCAAAAGAGGAAATTATTAACTTGTGAAAGTTCAACAATAGCAGTCTACAGGCTCACAGGTGAAGGAAACTAGCTGTTCAGTCCATGTGGCTGGATGTCTCAGCAGTTCAATGCAGCACTGAAAGATCCCTGGAGAGCTGCTGGTCTTCAATCCACAATTTAAGGCCTAGGTAAATGGATTCCCATGTCAAGGAAGGGTAGGAGTGAAGGATGCGAGTGCAAGTCATGACAAGTACCAGCAGCTTGTGGCTGGTTTAGATAAAAGAATGGAAGTTGAGATTTAAAGGGGACTAACTTTATGAGATGGTTTAAGTAACCTGGGTAATGATAGAATCACAAAAGAAGATGCCAATCTGACATTATTAGAGAGACAGTAGAGCAAAATAATAGAATTCTAAATGAGGGACCAGTAATTGCTTTGATGGAGGAAACAAACAAAAATAGAACAATGCCAGCATATAAGTGTGAAGGACTTTGTGTCATCCACTGGAGATTTGTATTAAAGAGTTATATGTCTTTGATTCAGAGAACATATTAACTAGAATTTTTGTGTTTGAGAATGTAAAACTGTACTTGATTATGGCCTCCCAGGACAATGAAGAGAATGAGGAAAGCAATGAAAACCCTTCAAATCTGTAACATTTTACACCAACCCTAGGTTTACAGCAGGGTTAGGAAATGCTTGCAGGGCAGGGCAGGTAACAGGAGAGGTGACTAATTCTTTAAACCTTTGACAGAGATTGTGTCACTAAAGTAATAGCTATAATGTGAAAGTTTTCTTTCAGTCCTAGATTGAAACTCATGGGAAGACAGGTGATTTGTTTTACTCACATTGAGGCTTAGCCCAGGGTTAGCATGCGTGGAATTGGTATTAAATTGCTATCAAATTTAGGTCAAATAATTCCTGGGCTATGTTTTATCGTAGAAATTCACTGAGATTTTTGCTTTGTTTTGTTTCGGACAGTTTGTGAACAATTCTCTTTATCATCTGATAAGTTGAGCATGCCAAAAACAGACACATTTATATGAAAACTATAATTGCATGATGCATTTTTCTTGTTATTTTATGGTTCAGGATTTTTTTTTATCTGTAATGATTGTCTAATTGAAACAATTCATTTGAGGGGAGCCTAGGAAATAATGCATCATAAAGATGCTTGCTACTTACAAAAAATGGCTCCTGAGGTGCTTAAAAGACCATTTGATGGGCATCAGAATTCATATTTCTTGAGGGTCTTTATTTCCATAGTGAGAGAGAAATAGGAACAGGTTAGTTTTTGGATAGGCAGTTAGCTTGAAATATCACCCAGCCTGCCTTAACAGAACTGTAATTCGACCTTTGATCCAGACTCATGCCTGAGTGAAAGTGCCCCCAACTTCTTCCCCATTTTGACATACCTTGGTATGCTGGCCCCTCTTGGGCCAGGCCTTGTAGTAAAAGTCCATCCAAAAAAAAAAAAAAAGCTATAAAAAGGAATTAACATTACAAGGAGAAAGGGCAGCACACTTGAGTGAGAAACAAGGAACTTTGGCTCTAAACTATTCTTTAAACATTGGCTAAGAGGAAAGAATTTAAAGGCAGGATAAGTGAATTTTGGTGACCCAGGTCTCTCTATCTCGCTCTCTTTCTTTCTCTCTCTCTGTTTCTCTCTCTCTTACTGTCTCTGTCTCTGTCTCTGTCTCTGTCTCTCTCTGTCTCTCTCTCTCTCTCTCTCTCTCTCTCTCTCTCTCTCTCACACACACACACACACACACACACACACACACACACATACATGGTTCGGCCATGCTCACTATAAGCTCATCAGTTGCAAACTGTGTATCTGTGGTAAATCGATTACTTTTAATGTCTATTGCGTACATTTGGTAATTAGTGTAGCTAATGCACACTCACATTGTTCTGGGCCAGGTCACTGAGGAAATAGCACAAAGGGTATGTATATACTAAGGTCACTTCAGCTTGTTTCAACATTTCTTGTTAATATTTTTCATGTGTGCTCTTTAGGACAAAAGTAAACTAAGGTAGAAGAAACACAACTACATTAGTTTAATCAAGCCAAAGTACTTGAGTGTAAGATTAACTTCGAAGCATGTTGACTGTTTTTTTTTGTCTGTTTTTTTTGTTTTGTTTTTAGAGATAGAGTCTCACTCTAGCCAAGGTTGACTGACCTGCAACTCACTATGTAGTCTCAGGGTGGTCTACAACTCATGGCGATCCTGCTACCTCTGCCTCCAAAGTGCCAGAACTAAAGGAGTGTGACACCATGCCAGTGGCTTGTGGAGGAATGGGTTTGTTAGGCTTATGGACTCGAGGGGAGACTCCATCCTGGCAGGGAAAATGATGACATGAGCAGAGGGGTGAACATCACCTCCCCCACAGCACTGCAAATAGTGGCAGGAAGGTGTGCCAAACACTGGCACGGGGAAGCTGGCTTATATCCCCCAAAAGCCCGCCCCCAACAACATAGCTCAATTGAGGGTGTAATCTCTCAAACAATTGCAGGTGAACGGGCAGCTCTTTCATCCCAAAGATCTTTCTTTCTGTGCTATCTCCATCTGCTCACACCAGGCCATTTTTACGTAAAGTAACCCTGCACAGGTTCCCAGGAAACAGGCAGGCAGAATGCAGCAGGCCTCTCACACAAACTGCTTCTGGTACAGTCTTGACCAAGTTCTTTCTCACCCTCATAAGCCAAACCTCACAGTACATAGTTCTTATTGCATTCAGGTCTTTCACCTCTGACCAGAATGCTCCATGAAGCTATACTTGGGGCACTGCAAGGTGTCTCTCAGGATGAGGTTTCAAATCCTTCTACATTCCTCTGGATGATCACTTCCAAAAGGCCAAGCCACAAAATCAGGGTTCTAGCAGCAACAGACTCCACATCCTGGTACCAAAATGGTTGCAGTCAGCTTTCTAGTTTCTGTGCAGAAAGAACCCAAGCAAAAGCAGCTTGTGGAGGAATGGGTTTATTAGGCTTAAGGACTTGAGGGGAGACTCCATCTTGGCAGGGAAAACAATGGCATGAGCAGAGGGGTGGACATCACCTCCGCCACAGCACGGCAAATAGTGGCAGGAAGGTGTGCCAAACACTGGCACGGGGAAGCTGGCTTATATCGCCCAAAAGCCCGCCCCCAACAACACAGCTCCATTGAAGTTGTAAAACCAAACTGCCATCAGCTCAGGATCAATTACTCATTTGTTTCTGGGGGACACCTGGATCAAACCATGACACCAGCCAAGGAATCTTATAAGACAATCTTGTAAGGCAAAAATAGCATCTCACAGAAATATTTTCCAAAATGTTGTTTGCAAGGGCCATAAGAAGTATTTCCACAGTTCATTTTGTCATCATTAATTCTCATATTCTATTCTAACAGATTGTTGTTGTAGGTTATATCCATAAACCCAAAAGTTAAGAAGAGTCTATGGAAGCTACACAGAGGAAAGATACACTTGGAGTGGTTTTATCAGGCAAAAGAGATAGAAATAGAGAGAGAGAGAGAGAGAGAGAGAGAGAGAGAGAGAGAGAGAGAGAGAGAGAGAGAGAATGATTTCAAGTAACAACTTATGAATTTTAGTTCAAATTATGCATTAACATTAGGATATGAAAGACATATTTATGAATTTAAAATTGATGATATAAAACATTCATATTTTCAGTTTAATTTTCATGGCATTTGAGTTGCATCAGCTTACTTCTACTAAGAAATACTTGATACTCCCCAAAAGAGTACTTTAAAACTAATTTGAACTGCATGTAAATTATTTTATACCATAAATTTTATTTACCTGCAAAACCTCATCCATATTTATTCTAGAACTCTAATAATTCACTCAGTTTTATTCAACAAAACATGTCCTTGAACTTTTTAAAACATCATTTTTATGAAACATTTTCTATAAAAGTTTCTTTCTCATGTCCCCTGAATCATAAAACCTTCCTTACTCATAAATTAAATAATATTTAGTCATTTTGTAATAAACTATGTATTTACATATTCACTTATATATTTGTGTTTATATACATAACTGATCTATAGGTCCTACAAAATGCAGCACTTGATAATTTCACCCAGAAATTCATTTGGGTTTGTATGTGAAAGTGCTTCTCTATATTGTAAAACTTAAAACTTATTGTTCATGCAGCAATATAGTCTTCCAGGAAAGTTTGTCATTTTCCAGCATTTCACATCTTCATCTAGTGTAATGACAAGCTTTGAAATTGGTGAGTGTCAGTCCCTGTTTGGAGAGGCAAATGTCCCTTGTGTGATCTCTATATTTTCCATCCTATCATTGAAAAATGAAGAAAGTGTTAGGGATTTCAAAGCTGAGTGCAAACTGTCTGTTGAACTAAAATTTAATTTTATCAAAAACCTTATGAGAGTATAAGAACATTTTGATTGTGTTAAGCCAATGTAGTTCTGGTTTTCACTACTAACAGCCATCACTACAACAGCATTTCTAATACTCTTGGATGGAATGCAACTAAATACATAGTAATAAATATTTTGTCTTCTATGTCACAAATTTTATGTCATTTTTTTTACATATTTAGCCCTTAAAGTATGGTGTAATACACGTGTACAAAAACAATTACCTTGGACAAAAGTAATTAAGGTGAACTTATACCAATAAAAAATCTACTGTGATTTATAAGTCTAAGATGAAATAAACCTACAAAATATAAAATGTAACAGAGACTTCAACCAGTTCTTCCTATAAATAAGGGAAAAAATGAAACAAGTGACAAGAAATCCTGACCAACATTCTAACTGAGATACACACAGACAGGCTTATAGAGATGCAGTGATACAATATAACCTGGCTTCATTCAGGATAACTACAATTCTGTCTTCTTGCCTTTTCCTTCTCTCAAAGTACATGCAAAGAAAGTGTTATTAATCTTCCTGTTAACTCAGTGGAGAATGCATTAAAAGATACTACCTGTTCCCAAAATTAGAAGTATAGTATCAAATTATCATCTGTTGAAATTGTTACCTAAGAAATGCATTTTAGGGAAGTGAGTCATAAAACCTCCAGCTAGTTTTCACTTATTTAATAGCTGAAAGCAAAGCTGTCTGATATTCTTTAAAATTGCTTAAAAATCAAAACTATGTTATATAATATTCTAAGTACTAACAAGAAGGCTGTTAAAGCAGAAACTGTGGGATATCTAATTTAAATTAGTTTAGATATAAAATATTTGACATAATATGAAAAGTAGAAAAATATAATATTAAAACTTGCTAATAAAATTACTCCAATTGGAAACCCTGCTGCAATGTTTGATATTCACATTTGTGGTATTTCATTTGTAAGAAGCTTCTGAAATAACAGTATTGTTCTAGAAGAATCTCATACGAATAGTATTAAGTCAAATAATCTTGTTTTACAAAGTCCCGAAGCTAATTTTAAATGTTTTATATTCTAATCAATCTTTTTTGTTGTTTTCTAGAGGCTCTGTAGTTTTGACATTTGAGTTAAAATATGAGATCATTTTGGAATGTCTAAGTGATCTCTTCTGTCTCAATCATGACTGCTTATAGAATCTCTCCAATGTTCTTCAAAGGGTGTTTTAAACGTAACAAACAAAGAATGTAGAGAGACATACTGGTTAATGCTATGGCATCTTGGCTGGGCTTTGTTGCCCAATGGGTTAGTCAAACTGATCTATGATATTTTCAGTGCTGTGCTAGAGAGATTTCTATATGTGGAGCTGGAGAGATTGCTTAGTCGGTAACTAGACTTGCTGCACAGCATGATAGCTGAATTTGGACTAATTTTCTCTTTTGAACATATTTTCTTTACTGATGAGGGAGAGAGAGACAGAGAGAGAGAGAGAGAGAATATGTTATTGGTACACTAAAGCCTCTTGCCTCTGCAACCGACCAGAGGTGCATGCACTCCATTGTTTATCTGGCTTTCTATGGGTATTATGGAATTAAACTTGGACCTTCAAGCTCCCAAGCAATAACCTTTAATTACTGAGTCATCTCCCCAGTGCCCCACACCCTCTCTGCCAGACATAATAAAAATATTTTTAGATATACATAAATGATAAATGATATTTGTAAATGTACTTATTCCCACAATCAGTTGACTTTTATTTTTATTTTTTGAGGTAGGGTCTCACCCTAGTCCAGGCTGACCTGGAATTCTTCGAGTGGTCTAAAATTCACAGTGATCCTCCTACTCCTGCCTCCCAAATGCTGGGATTAAAGGTGTGTGCCACCATTCCCAGCCTCTCGGGTTGACTATTCAAAGATTAGCTCATAATGTGACTGGAACTCATCCAGGCATTTTAATCTATATGGCTATTTTGTATACATATTATATATAGGAATCTCCTCATTTATAAAAGTACCACACATAAGTATGCATATACATATGTAACCCATTTCTCTTCTCTCTTCCAAGAGTTTCACTTAAACACCATGGTTTCCTAACATTCATATAATGACAAGTGCTTTCAGGTGAATTTTTCCTAAATGTACATGTTCATTATCCAAGAATATTTTTATTAAAGTAGCTGGTTTGAGTACAGAGACCTAGAGAGGAGGAAAGCTGTCCTTAAAAACAACTGTAATATCCAATAGCCCTTGTGGACTTATTGTTGCCAGATGATATTTATATTAAAATTGTAATTTAGTCTCAAATCCACAAATGTAGTAAAGCTTGTTTAGTTCATTGTTAGTCTAGAGGACAAGACAGCTGGGGCTCATTCTGTTCTCTCACAGGTAGAGAAAGTCCTGACTTTAACTGATAATGTATCAAAAGTTACTGCAAGGTCTAATTAAAAATGAAGATGACGCAACTAAGTTATCACAGAGGCAGTTCAACAAGAGTAGCAGTCTGGAGAATCAACCATGAACCTCTGTGACTCCAGGAAGGTCCAGTAATGACATCACACAAAAGTAGTGGCAGCTAACTGAGAATGAGTGGGAGTTAGGACCCATGGAGCATAACGAGTCGATAACATGCCATTTGGTCACTTAATCATAACATATTCTCAAAGAACATCATTGACCAAAATTCTGAGTCACCTTAAGAAAAACATGATGATATATAGCTTAAAAATTCTCATGTGGTCAAATATTCACCATGCAAAGGATATGTAAACAGCAGAAACCAAGAAAGAGGAAGACTATCTTGACAATGTTGACCAAAAATGACCTGCACCAAAAATGTTGCCACCATGAATGTGACCAGAAGGATGGGCAATCTAGAAAAAGAATATTGGTGTGGTATCATAGAAATGTCTCACTTTGGGGTACAGAGTATCAAAGGAGGATCCCTAGATGTTCATGATGTCTTTAAATAGGAATCTTTGAATTAGCCAGCTGGGTTAAGGAAAGAGAAGAACATCTGGAAAACTCTGGAAATCATGTGCAACTCAGACAAAACATAACTACCATGGCTGGGTAGCAAAATAACTTCACCCCAAATCTTTATTTGTAGTTTCAACATGAGATATATATCAGATCACACACACATATATGTACACACACATATATATATATATATATATATATATATATATATATATATATATATATATATATATATATATATATATATATATATATATTATGCCCATCTTTGGGTAGAATTCCATGGGGGAGATTTCTGTAAACTTCTGTTTATCACTATAAACTTGTTTTTTTTCATATTTACATAAACTTTCTGGATGAGATACCTAGCAATCAACATATTTTATTAAATTATATATATATGTATGTACATTAATGCAATATGACATATAAAAGTTGAGTTTTGTTTTGCTAAACAGTCTTAGTTAACATCATTGCATTGGTAAAAGTATTGTTTTTAAATCATCATATAGAAATGAATAAAGATACTAGAAACTAGATACTACTCATAAGGTTACATTGAACTGATATGAGTTATTAAAATATTTACAAGTGACAATTTAATATGCTAATAATGAAGCACTTGTGAAAAGATGCAGCGACTAAGAAATTGTAAAGACAATTTGTCAATATTACAGTTTTGCTAAAAATAAACATTTATATGAAATATATTAAAATGAGTAATTCATAATAGGCTACATATTGACATATTTTTCATAACTTTTCTGGAACAAAACATTGCTATATAAAATAAAAATTCCTATGAAAGAAATTTGATAAATCTCTTATTTGCTTAATTTTCTTTCCAGACTGGGACTCACCATGTAGCTAAAGCTGGCTTTGAATTCCTGGCAGTTCTCATGACAGCCTTCCAGCATGAACCACCACACCAAACTCTGAAATCTGACTAACCTCAATGGTGGCCAATATCATTAACTCTTTGGTAGATGCAGGAAACATGCATACTCATTTGGGACATACCTGGAATTTGATGAGCATGCTTATGTGTAGGGTTTCTTCAGAATTCTTTCAGATGAATCATAAAACATTTATGGTCACATTGAGCTGTGAAGTTCTAACATTACGGTGGATGAGGCTTCTTCTGCATCTCTTTGTACACATGCTCCTTCTTGTCACAGGACATGTGCTCCAGAGACTATGACATTAGGTAATAGGTGGCCAATTCAAAGAGCTTGCGAAGAACTCTAAAAGTTGTACTTTAATTCAACTCAGGAGAATGTGAAGTAAATGAATTAAAGATCAAAAGAAAATGTTATTACACACCAGGGAGTTTGCTCAAAAAGCTCATTTCATGAAAATTCTTGTGTTTCGTGAGACATCCACCCAGAGTGTTTGGAAAGCTGGCTTACACAGCAGATCACCTATTACAATTGCCATGAGCTGAATTGATTGGCATTGGCTGTTGGGAGAGTTCATTTATTTTTCTACTTTTTTGAATTTCCTTTGGCAAATCAATTTGCCTTTTCCTAATATGAATTTCCTCTGCTTTTCTTAATTTGATGTATGTTAGAATTAAAAAATAAAGTTTAATACTGGAAGTGCAGTTTGCTGACAGCTGCCTTAAAGCTTCCCCATACTGCCTTGTACCTGGAGAGTTCCACCCCTTCGCTCATGATCTTTGGTATTGTCGGAATATTTCGCATAAATTCACAATCTTTGTTTTATCAGACACCTTTGATCATTCAGAGAGAGTAACAATGGCCATAATTAAAGTGTGACTCTAGGGAAGTTGGAAGGGAGGGTTGGAGAAATGTTCCTTTAATGGGACACTATAATATATGAAGCAAAGGAAAAATCACACAAGTCAGTGAGGATTATTTCTCTCTCTCTCTTTTGTTCTCTCTCTCTCTTTAAATTGATCTTTATTGTCCAAAATTAGATACATTATATTATGTTGGCATCCCCATTACCTGCTCTCTGTCCCCAATCCACTGGATATCCTCCTGGGTGGGCATGCTGCATCAATCCATGGGGTAGGGGGTTCTGGATAGTAAAGGAGGCAGACAGGCCCTCCCTTTGTATGTTGGAGGGGGCCAAGTCTCTGGACATTCTCCTCCACCATGGCTCTTACATTCTTTCCACCCCTCTTCTGTTCAGTTTCCTGAGTCATGGTGGGTGAGTATTAAGACTGCCAGTGCCCAAGTACCAAAAGGATGTTGAAACCCTGGAACTATCTAGAGACACATGGAGCCACATTATTGAGTTTCTATTCCACCCAGTGTCTCTTTTGTACATCTTTAGTAGCCCACAGAAGAAATCACTCCTTAACATC
>PVHP010033628.1:0-19551 GCA_004024765.1 Zapus hudsonius
TTTATTTATTTATTTAATTTTTTGAGGATGGGTCTCACTCTAGCCCAGGTAGACCTACAATCCACTATGTAGTCTCAGGCTGGCCTCAAATTTACAGTCATCCTCCTCCCTGGGCCTCCCAAGTGCTTGGATTACAGGTGTGCACCAATCATACCCGGCCTCTCAGTGACTTTGATCAGTGGATTTGTTTCTCCCTTGCTCATAGATTGCTTCTGCATTTCCTTTCAGGCAGCCACCATTTGTCCACAAGCAATGACGTCATAGAAATGGGATTGCCAGTGGAAGGTCAGAAAAATGACTGTGTCCTCTCTCTGTCTCAGAGGACATGCATGCTATTAAAGACAAGCCAGCGGCTCCCAGGCCTTCTTAGAGCAGCTTGAGTCTTGGTCCTGAGAAAGTTTCCAGGTTCTTAAGGGGTTTGCTTTCCTCATCTGAAGAGGAGCTCTTTGCTCCTCAGTTCATTTTATCTTTTTGTTTGGGTGATTTTGTTTTATGTAAGAGTCTCGTGTAGCCCAGGCTGGCCTTGAACTCTGTATCCTCCTATCTTTGCCTCTCAAGTGCATCACCACACTCAGTTTATGTGGTGCTGGGAATTGAGCTGGGCAAGCACTCTATCCCCTGAGCCACATCCGCAGCCCTAAATTTATCCTGAGTGTTCTATGATTATGTCTTCCCTGTGTGTTTATTAGAGAGGAAACAGGAGGCCAGCCTGGGCCACATAATGAGAATCTGTCTCAAAATAAAACAAAATGCCAGAATGAATTACCTTTTGGTACTTAATAATGAATTGCTTATAATGAATGTCATTTTAGAAATTTTTTTTTCAAGAGTCTGCTCGTCTGGTCCCAGAAACAGATGAGGACCCCGAGGCTTCTGGGAAAACAGAAGGTCAGTTACCAAAGTCCTCATCTTTGTTCTTTCTGAAATGATCTGGTAAAGGAAGAAGTGGGAGTCAATTATGTGCCCATATCCTTTGAGCAGCCTACATGGGCATTTTAATGTATTTTTTAAATTTGTGTTACTTTGATTTATTTTTGTTTTGAGATAGGAGCTCACTGTTCTTTGTTTGTTTTGTTTTGTTGTTTTGTTTTTGTTTTTGAGGTAGGGTCTCACTCTAGCCCAGGCTGACCTGGAATTTAATGTGTAGTCTCAGGGTGGCCTTGAACTCATGGTGATCCTCCTAGCTCTGTCTCCTGAGTGCTGGGATTAAAGGTGTGCACCACCACGCCAGGCATGGAGCTCACTGTTATAGCCCAGGCTGACCTCAAACTCAAAGTCCTCCTGCCTTGGCCTCCTGAGTTGTTGGAATTACAAGTGTATGCCACCACACTCAGCTGCAGAAGCATATTCATGTATCCATTCATCCCATTTGATTTTTTTGGAGGGGGGGGTTCCGAGGTAGGATCTCACTGTAGCCTAGGCTGACTTGGCACTCACTCTGTAGTTTGAGACACTCCTCAAAATCACAGTGATCCTCCTACCTCTGCCTCCCAAGTGCTGCAATTAGAGGTGTGTGCCACCACACCTGGCTTGGGTGTTTTGTTTTTTTTTTTATTGTCTATGATGAGTTACATTATTTAGTGGGCAAACGATGAGTTGTTATCCCCAGTTCCCCAATGCCCCTCTTCCCCAACCCCAGTCAGCTGGATATCCTCCTCCGTGGGCCGTCTGGATCAGTCCTTGGGGCTGGGGACCATGGATAGCCTAGTGGTCAGCCCAGTTCTCTTGGCCCTAGTATGTTGTTACTCAGGGGCATCATGCCTCTGGATATTCTCCCCCACCACGACTCTCACAATCTTTCCGCCCCCTCTTCCGCTCAGTTCCCTGAGTCGTGGTGGGTGAGTATTAAGGCTGCTTTAATGTTGTGAGCTTAGGGGTCTTTGTGTCAAAAATCGTTGGTTTCTGTCTGACTGGGTTATCCTGTGTTGATTGAATGGCTATGGCTATGGGTCCCTTGTTCATCCCATCATTATCTGCGAGGTTCCATATGGATCCTCCACGATATGACCGTGGTGGCGTTTTTTCGTTTGTTTGCTTTTTGGATTCTGGAGATGGAACCCAAGAACCGAAGGCCTTATGCCTGCTAATCAGCTGCTCTGCCCCAGCTCTACAGGAAATAATTTTGCTGATACTTTTTTTTGTTTTGTTTTTGTTTTTCCAGGTAGGTCTCACTCTAGCCCAGGCTGACCTGGAATTCACTATGTAGTCTCAGGCTGGCCTCGAACTCATGGCAATACCCCTACCTCTGCTTCCCAGAGTGCTGGAATTAAAGGCATGCACCACCACAACCGGCAACAATAGACTGTTGATTAGATTTTCTCCCAATCAGAGAGCAGTGAGTTTCCCCATAACAGACATGCCATCTTGCACCAGTTGCTACATTTGGCCTGGCTGGCCAGCTATAAAGCTTGCAGGGTCCCCTGCTGGTTAAGACCCTTGATGACTTCTCTTCCCCAGCAGGCTGCTTAGCTCTTTCCAGCATCCTGACAGCTAGCCAACAGGGAGGAGGCTTCCTGCTCAGTTCCAGCTTGATTTCTCAGTGACCTGCAGCCCAAGCATGTGGAGTCTTCAGCAACAGGGTCTTATTATCTAGTTCTGGTGGGCAACCGAGAGCTTTGACAATAGCTTGTAGTGTTTTGGAGTATCAGGGACATCTCTGACCAATAATTTGCTGAAAGGTATCCCACCCCTGGCACTGAAAATTTCTAGTAACAATGTATAGCTTCTGGCACGGCATTACCCACCCCCATCACGGGGTACTTCTGCTCAAGCTCTTTCTCTCTTTTTTAACATTATTTAGCTAGTAAAGAACTGGATTTTCATATGGATTATTCATATTATCTTTAATTTTGATTAACTCTTTTGTCATGCCCTCTTATCCTCCATCTGCCCTAACCCCACTTTTAAGCCACAAGTGCTACTGAGTCATCTGCCCAGCACAACAGTCCAGTCAAACTCCACTGATGGAAGAGCCAGGCCAAGAATAACGGGAAGCTCCCTTCTTCCTTGACAGCACTAGGCTCTGAGGTGCTCGTTCCTGCCAAGTGAATATTGTTTTTTCTCATCACTGACTAAACACCTGACAAAGGCCCTGTAAGGCTTTGTCTCAGCCCCAGGGTACGGTCCATCATGGTGGTGAAAGCATGGTGGCAGGAGCAGGAGGCAGCTGGTCACATTTGGTGGGCAGTCAGGAAACAGAGAGAGCTGAATGGTAGACCCCAGCCCTTGGGATTACACTGCCCATTTAGGGTGTGTCTTCCCTACCCAGTTCAGCCTCTCTAGAAACACCCTCACAGACATGCTAGGCGGTGTCTCCCAGGTGATTTTAAGTCCTATCTGTTGACAATCAAGATGAACTATCACATGACCATGTTACAGTAGCTCACTGTTCTCAGAGTTTAAAACATCCAGTCTGGCTAGACACCTGTAATCCCAAGAGGCAGAGGCAGGTGGATTGTTCTGAGTTCAAGGCCAGCCTGGTCTACATAGTGAATTCAGGATAGCCTGGGCTACAGAGTGAGACTTTGTCTCAAAAAAAAGAAATCATCCCAGCACTGGGGAGGCTGAGGTGGAAGGATCTCTATGAGTTGAGGCCAGCCTGAGACTACCTAGTCAACTCCAGGTCAGCCTGGGCTAGAGTGAGACCCTCACTCTAAAAAAAAAATGTTTTTCAGAAGACAGCAAAGGCAAAGGACAGCCAAAATCTATCAATAAGACCAGAAATGATAGCTAACTTACTGGCAGAAGATGAACCACCCCTCATACATCAGCTGGGTCCCAGGTGAAACCACAGAGGCATGGACTATAAGAGGCACTGAGGAGGCTCAAAACGTTTTAAAGCAAAAATCCAGAATTTGCTGAGAGCTAAACACTAAAGTAGACTTTAAACACACCCACAGAGGCTCAGGGAAATTTTGCAGAAGAGGGAGTCAGAAAAACTGTAAGAGCCACAGGGTGGGAAGGAATCTCCAGAGGCATTGCCCACCCTTCCCTACAGTGACTGACTGCTGCTCTCACAGTTCATAACCCACAACCCCACGGTGAACACCAGCAATCCCACTGAGGAGGGCCCTCAGTGGAATGGGGACAGGGAGGAGGGAAATGATGGTAGCAACACAAGAATAATTTCAAAAATAATAAGTGAAGATGAGCCCCAAAAAATCAGCCTGCACTTCTGGTCAGAATAGCACTTTGATGTTTTTAGAGGCTTGGCCTTATTTCCTATTAATTCTAAATATGGTTCTTTCTCAGGAAGTACGTACCCATCCACTATCACACATTCTCCAGCGGCTGTTGAGGACCTTAAGATTGTGCAGGTGATGATTCCAGGTAGGAGCATGGATTTGGCTTTATTAGAATTTTTAATGTATTTTCATTTTTGTCTTAATAACTTTATGACTCTTTATGGCAATTCTATTGGTGTTGTTTTGAGCTTGGTTCACCCTGATAATGAAGGCATGATAATTCAGAAATATTATGTAATGTAATGTGCTGCAGCTTGCCACACACCAGATACCATGCTCCTGTCAGATACTAATCGTGTAGCCCCTCCCAGGTAGGCCCAGGATTGCCTGGTAGATTTGCCAAAGTAACTTCAAGCACCAGCTGCCACTGACGTAGAGTTGGTCACAGCCACAGAGGTGATATTTCTTTGCTGCCTATCAATAATAATCTCACATTTTAAATATGTCTGTGTAGGGTATATCTGGAAAGTCACAAAAGAATCTAGTAAGATAGTTTCTCCAAAGTAGGACACTTGAGAGTCGAGGCAGAGATGGGAGCTTTAATATACTAGGATGTTTGTTTAGTTGGTTTTTCCGAGGTAGGGTCTCACTATAGCCCAGGCTGACCTTGAATTTACTCCACAATCCCAGGCTAGCCTCAGACTCACAGTGATCCTCCTACCTCTGTCCCCCCTGGGACTAAAGGTGTGGACCACCACACCTGGCTTCTAGTAGCTTTTGAGGGGGAAAAATTGATTTGTTTGTTCAATTATTTTTAGATAATGAGAAGGAAAGATTATCAAGCATTGAAAAAATCAAGCAGCTACGAGAACAAGTGAATGATCTCTTTAGTCGAAAATTTGGTAAGTTACAATATTGTTACATACTCAGAATTGACATACTTTATATCCCTCCCTTTTTTTTTTTTTTTTGCAGTAGTAGGCATTGAAAACACTTTATTTCTGAGCTACAGTCTCCAGCTATAATTCTTAGTGTCAGGCTGTACAGCCCAGGTTGATCACCAACTCAGGGTCCTTCTGCCTCTTCCTCAACCTCCCGAGTGTCAGGATTCCAGGCCTGTGTAATCATGCCCACTTTGAAGTACTTCTTTCATTTTGTCTTTTAAATGTGTTTTGTTTGGGGGTTCCTTGTTTTTTGAAATGGGTCTTGTTATGTAGCCTATGCTGGCCTGTCACTCCCTATGTAGCCTAGGCTGTCCTTGAGCTCACTCTAGAAGCTTTGAAGTTTGTTTTTTGTTTTCAAGGTGGGGTCTCACTCTAGCCCAGGCTGGCCTCAAGCTCACAGCGATCCTCCTACCTCTCAGCCTCTTGAGTACTGGGATTAAAGGCATGCACTAGCCATATCTTCAGCCCAATAGTTGTTTTTGTGTTTTGTTTTGTTTTAGGCTTTGTTTCAATGTTGGATGTGGTTGTAGCCCATGTGTAGCCCGTGCTGGGGAGGTGGAGCCAAGGGATCCCCAGAGCCAGCTAGGTTAGCCCATTGATGAGCACCAGGTTTAGTAAGAGACTGTCTCACTGAATGAAAGTGGAGTGTGACTGACAACCAATGTCAACCTCTGGCCTTCACACACATGCTCACATATGTGTCCACACACATGTATGTAATGTGCACCACACACACATTAAAAAACAGTAGCTGGTCGTGGTGGCGTACGCCTTTAACCCAGTACTTGGGAGGTAGAGGTAGGAGGATCGCTGAGAGTTTGAGACCACCTGAGATTACAGAGTGAGTTCCATGTCAGCCTGGGCTAGAGAAAGACCCTACCTGAAATAAAAAAAGCAAAACAAGCCGGGCGTGGTGGCGCACGCCTTTAATCCCAGCACTCGGGAGGCAGAGGTAGGAGGATCGCCATGAGTTCAAGGCCACCCTGAGACTACATAGTGAATTCCAGGTCAGCCTGGGCTAAAGTGAGACCCTACTTCAAAAAAAAAAAAAAAAAAAAGCAAAACAAAACAAAAGTAGAGTATGAAAAGTGAGCCTCAAAGTAACTAGTTTTTCTGCTGTGCCTCTTATCACAGGGGAGGCAATTGGCGTGGATTTTCCTGTGAAGGTTCCCTACAGGAAAATCACTTTCAACCCTGGCTGTGTGGTGATTGATGGCATGCCCCCAGGGGTGGTGTTCAAAGCCCCAGGGTACCTGAAAATCAGCTCCATGAGACGGATCCTGGATGCTGCGGACTTTATCAAGTTCACAGTCCTCAGGTGAGGAGTGTCCCTGGCTGAGTCATGACAGTGACCCTGGAGATCCAAAGTTGCTCAGAGCAGGCCAAGGGCAGCTCATGTAATTTGCCTCAGGATGTGGACTGGGGCCCAGGCATTCCTGTAGCTCACTCCTGAGCCTCAGGGGCGCTTCCATGCACCTTATCACATCAACATCTGTGGGTGTTTCTGCATGCTGGCCTCGGTCTCCCCTCCACCAAAAGGCTCTCAGATAGAACTAAATGGATAAGACAAGAAAAGTGAGATATGTTGCCTCACCAGTCTCTCTCTCTCTCTCTCTCTCTCTCTCTCTCTCTCTCTCTCTCTCTCTCTCTCTCTCTAGACCACTGCCTGGCCTTGAGCTTAGTAACAGTGAGTATTCTGAGTGGCACCATGGTGCAGCATGGATGGAATGGGGGTAAGAGGACTACTCACCTGGAGGAAGGTCTGTAGAGCAAGTTACAGTACTTGGTTTACAACCCAGGGTCTCACATATGTTAAGAAAATGCTCTGAGACCCAACTACATTTCCTCCACCTACCCCCATGTAGGGTTTTACTCTAGTTCAGGCTGACCTGGAACTCACTCTGTAGCCCCAGACTGGCCTTGAACTCAGCTCAGTGATCCTCCTACATCAGCCTCCCAAGTTCTGGGACTAACAACGTGTGCCATCACAACTGGCTTTTTTTTTTTTTTTTTTTTGAGGTAGGGTCTCACTCTAGCCCAGGCTGACCTGGAATTCACTATGTAGTCTCAGGGTGGCCTCGAACTCATGGTGATCCTCCTCCCTCTGCCTCCCGAGTGCTGGGATTAAAGGCGTGCGCCACCGCGCCCGGCTACAACTGGCTTTTGTCTATATTTTCTTTCTTTTCTTTTTTGTTTTTAGCCCAGGCTGGTCTTGATCTCACTACAATCCTCCTGTCTTCACCTCCCAAGGTGCATGCCACCGTGCCTGGCTACATTTGTGTCCTGAGGAACTATCTTGCTTACCGTCATAGTGGATAGGTTCTCAGCTTCAAGCACCAACCAAAGGGCTCTGGGGATAGGAGGATGAGGGGCTTACAAGGCTACGGACTGGGAATGTGGCTCAGTTGGTAACGTGCTTGTCTAGCATGTCCAAAGGCCTGGGCTTGACTTCCACCAAGCACTGCATAAACCAGGCACCTGTCATCCCAGCACTTGGGAGGTGGAGGCAGAAGGATCAGGAGCCTGAGGTCATCCTTGGCTACACAGCAAGTTGGAGGCCAGCCTATGATACACGAGATCTTACCTCAAAGGGGAAAAAAAGATGCCAACACACCACGTATAGAGCCAGGTCATTGGCTCACATGTCTAATCTCAGTACTCAGGAGGCTGAGGCAGGATTGCCACATGCTTGAAACCAGCCTGGGCTACGGAGTGAGAGCCTGTCTAAAAAAACTAGAGAGAGAGAATGAATACTAGCATTTATATATCTCTATCCAAAGTGTTTGGAAAACGAAAGATCGACCAAGAGGGCCGCATGTTTCAGGAGAAGTGGGAGCGTGCGTACTTCTTCGTGGAGGTGCAGAACATTCCAACGTGTTTAATATGCAAACAGAGCATGTCTGTGTCCAAAGAGTACAACCTACGACGCCACTACCAAACCAACCACAGCAAGCACTACGACCAGTACACCGAGCAGATGCGCGACCAGAAGCTCCTGGAGCTGAAAAGGGGGCTCCGAAAGTACCTCCTGGGCTCCTCAGAGCTCGTGTGTCCTGAGCCAAAGCAAGCACTGGCCAACGCAAGACCACCTGACAACACCACTGTCGCCCAGCCCGTGGAGGAGGTGGCCGGGAGCTTATGGGAGAAGTTACGGGAAAAGATCAGGTCTTTCATAGCGTATTCTCTTGCAATCGATGAGATCACAGACCTAAATGACACCACTCAGCTGGCCATCTTCATCCGAGGCGTGGACGACAGTTTTGACGTGTCTGAAGAACTTCTGGATACAGTTCCCATGACAGGCATCAAATCTGGAAATGAGGCGTTCTCACGTGTCGAGAAGAGTCTTAAGAGGTTCTGTATTGACTGGTCAAAACTGGTCAGCGTGGCCTCCACAGGCACCCCAGCCATGGTTGACGCAAACAATGGGCTGGTGACCAAACTGAAGTCTAAGGTGGCCGCGTTTTGCAAGGGCTCAGAGCTCAAATCTGTTTGTTGCATCATCCACCCAGAGTCGCTTTGTGCCCAGAGGCTGAAGATGGAGCATGTCATGACTGTGGTCGTAGACTCTGTGAACTGGATCTGCTCTCGAGGCCTGAACCACGGGGAGTTCACCGCCCTGCTCTACGAACTGGACAGCCAGTACGGCAGCCTCCTGTACCACACGGGCATCAAGTGGCTGAGCCGTGGGCTGGTGCTCAGGAGGTTCTTTGAATCACTGGAAGACATTGAGTCCTTCATGTCCTCCCGAGGCAAACCTGTGCCCCAGCTTAGCTGTCGAGACTGGATCATGGACTTGGCCTTCTTAGTGGACATGACCACACACCTCAACACCTTGAACATCTCTCTCCAAGGACACTCGCAGATTGTGACCCAAATGTACGACTTCATCCGCGCGTTTCTAGCCAAACTGTCCCTCTGGGAGACTCACTTGGCCAGGAATAATCTGGCTCATTTTCCCACACTGAAATTGGTTTCCAGAAATGAAAGCGACAGCCTGAACTACATTCCCAAGATCCTGGAGCTGAAGGCTGATTTCCAGAAACGACTATCTGATTTCGAAGAGTACGAGAGCGAGCTCACCCTGTTCAGTTCCCCGTTCTCCACCAAGATTGATGGCGTGCATGAGGAGCTGCAGATGGAAGTGATCGACCTGCAGTGCAACACGGTGCTGAAGTCCAAGTTCGACAAGGTGGGCATCCCGGATTTCTACAGGTGCCTTTGGAGCAGCTACCCCAAGTACAGAAGCCACTGTGCCAGGATCCTGTCCATGTTCGGCAGTACCCACATCTGTGAGCAGCTGTTCTCCATCATGAAACTGAGCAAGACCAAATACTGCTCCCAGCTGAAGGGCTCACAGTGGGGTCCACACTCCAGGTAGTCACATGACCCGTGAAGGGAACCTCCTAGCAGGCACAGTGGCCATGCCTGAAATCCTAGCACCTGGCTGGGTTACATAGTGAGACTCTGACTCAGAAAAAAAGACATACAGAGGTGGGCTAGGGGTACCCTGTGACCCCCGTGGTGTTTAAACCTAGAACGGCAAATCTCAAGCCCAAGAAAATGTGAGGTGAGAAAAACTATTAAATATTTTGTAATATACCTCTTTGTATCACACTTTATGTCTTGCCATGCCTCAGTGAAAATCAAGAAATTTCTATTATATTTTGAGTGGTTGGCTTGTCTTGACCTGGCCTGTTTCATCTGTTCATGTTAGCTGCCCGAACCCTCGGGTTTCAGCATCTTAAAGTTCCCGTCAACCCACAGAGAAACAGGGCAGTGTGTGTATGCCTGGGACAAATGTACACACAGTACTCTTCATGCCTCCCTTCTCTTCTCCTTCCTCCTTTTCCTCTTCCTCCCTTTCTTCTCCCTTGTCTCCTCCTCCCTCCCCCCCTTTTTTTTTTGGTTTTTCGAGGTAGGGTCTCACTCTAGTCCAGGCTGACTTGGAATTCACTCTGTAGTCTCAGGGTGGCCTTGAACTCACAGCAATCCTTCTACCTCTGCCTCCTGAGTGCTGGGATTAAAGGCGTGTGCCACCACACCTGGCTCTCCCTTCTTGTCTTATTCCTCCTCCCTTCTAACTCTTTTCCTCCCTTCTTTCCTTCCTTTTTCCTTCTTTCTCCTCCCCTTTTTTTAGCAAAAAAATATTCTTATTTATGTGTTTATTTGTAAGCAGACACAGAGAGAAAGAACGGGAGCACAGGGCCTCCAGCAGCTATAAATGAACTCCAGATGCACGCGCCACTCTGTGCATCTGTCTTTACGTGGGTCCTGGGGAATCGAACTCAGGTTGTTAGGTTTTGCAGGCAAGCACCTTACCTGCCGAGCCATCTCTCCAGCCCCCCTCTTCCCTCTTGAGACAAAGTCTCACTGTGCAGTCCAGGCTGGCCTATCACTACAGGTTCCAGGCAATGTGTCTCCCTCCCCTCGGCTGTGCTGGGCAGACCCCTGTCTGCGCATGCTCACTCCTTTGAGCATCCTGCTCCCTGCAGCCACAGGTCCTGAGCACGATGATGCAAGCTGGCTTGCAAGCCTGGCCCCACCCTCCAGCCCTAACCTCTTCTTGCAGACTAACTCTAAGCAAGTCTCCGTGTCCCTTGTTCTTAGAACTAAAGGCCCTGGAATAAGCTCAGTGCTAAATGCAGGATCAGGGCAACTTGGTCTGCAGACAGTGGCACCCACAGGCCTTGCTCCCTCCTGTGCGTTCCTGCACCTACATGCGTTGGACAGCCCCCCACCCACACACCCACAGTTGCACGCCGGTACAGGGCTACTTCAACAGGACCAGAGGGTAGGGGGAGAAAAGAAAGAAAATTGGAGCCAAGCATGCTGGCTCAGCCAGGTAATCTCAGCACTTGGGCAGTGGGAAAGACTTCAAGGCTCTACGGCAGCGTGGACTATTTAGAGTAGCCTGTCCTTCCAGCTGTGTGTGAGGCCTTGGGACAGAACTGCCTCCACCAGGCTTCAGGAATCTTCTGGATTCATGTTCGTTGGCCAAGGCCAGGGCAGTACGCAACTCCCCTTCCCCCAGAGCTAAGCCCGGGCCTGTCCCGCGGTGCAGTTGCAGAGGGTATTTATTCTCGGAGGGTGGGGTCGGGATGAGGCCGGGATGGGGCTCAGACGGCGGGCGCCAGCTTCCTCTTGGTGCTCTCGCTGCAGCGGTGCAGGATGAGGTCGGCGCTGGGCCGCGGGGGCACGGCGGGCTGCGGCTTGCCCCGCGGAGCCTGCGGGTTCTCTGCGAGCGGGCCGGGGAGTGTCAGAAGGCCCGCCCCCAGGGCCCGGGCCCCGCCCATCTGACGTTGGCTCCGCCCCCAGGGCTCGTCCTGTTCCCCGCGCCCGGCCTCTTCAGCGTTGGCCCCGCCCCGCCCCCGGCGCTCACCCGCGGGGCTCGCGGCGCTCTGTGGCCCGGGACGCGGCGCCCGGCGGCGCTGCTGCAGGAAGCGGACGCTGTTGCGGCGGTAGGCGTCCTGGCTCAGGCGTCTCCGCGACCGCTGGTGGATGCTCTGCGCGTTGCGGATGGTCGACCTGGCCCGGCGGGACGGGAGCGTCGTCCGTCACAGCACCCTTGGGGTCCCCAAGCTCCGCCCGGGTATGCGGGGCGCCGGGGGCGGGGCGATGCGCTGCCCCTCCCCCGGAGCCTGAGCCCCTGCCTACTGCTGCCCCGCCCCCCTGAGATACGCCCAGCCCCCAGACCCTCACCCACCTGCGAGGCGGAGCCCCCCGGCCCCTGATCAGGCGTTGGGCCTGGGTCACGTCCTGCCCGGACTTCTGCAGGTACATGGATGGGAAGTAGCCTGTGCCATCGCCTTTCCTGCAAGGCAGCCCGGCCAAAGAGCTGAGCACATCCCCCAGGATCCCACAGGGCATGTGGATGCCAGGACCTGCATAAGGTCTTCACTCCAGGCTGGCCTCGAGCTCAGGGCAACCCTCCTATCTCAGCTCCTATCAGTGGGATTAAAGGCATGAGCCACCTTGCCAGGCTGTTCTTTGGTATATATATAATTTATTTGCAGAGAGAAGAGAGAGAATGGGCACACCAGGGCCTCCAGTCACTGCAAATGAACTCCAGATGAGCCACTATGCATCTGGCTATACATGGGTACTGGGGAATCGAACCTGGCTTTGCAGGCAGGCACCTTAACCGCAGAGCCATCTCTCCAGCACTGTTTTCCATTTTTTAGTTTGGGACGTCATCCTTGGTGAGCAGAGTCTGTGTGTGGTGTGAGGTAGGGATCCAGGATTCTGGGCTGGGTTTCTGTTTTGTTTTCATTTTTCTTTGTTCCAATATGGATATCCAGCGCCTTTGGTCGGAAGATTCCCCTTCCGTTCTCACTGCTCTGTTTGGGAGTGCTTAAAGCAAAACTTAAAGCGTAGCACAAGGTCAAACTCATTTTTAGATTGTGGAAGAATCACAAGCAGGTGCTGAGGGGCATGCTGGGATTGAAGTGTGAGAAACATGGCCTCATAAAGGCCAGCCCAGAGCCATGGTTAGCTGGGCATGGTGGCTCAGTCCCTTGTGAATTCAGAGCCATCAGGACATGTCAGTCCTGTTCCAAAAAAAAAAAAAAAAAGGGGGGGGGGGTGGAGATGGTTTAGCAGTTAAGGCATGTGCCTGCAGAAGGACCTAAGTTTGATTCCCCAGTACCCACTTAAAGCCAGATGCACAGGGTGGCACGTGTCTGGAGTTCTTTTGTAGTGGCTCTCTATGTCTCTTTCTCCCAAATAAATATTTTAAAAACTTTTAAGGCCATGAGCAGCCTGGCCTGGTAGTTCACGCCTATAATCCAAACATTCAGGAGGCTGAGGTTTGAGACTTACTGTGAGTTTGAGGCCAGCCTGGGCTACAGAATGAGTTCTAGGCCAGCCTGGGCTAAAGTAAGAGTCGGCCTCAGGGTAAGAGATAATAATAATAAATAAATAAAAGCCTTAAGGGTCTGGGAAGATATCTTGGTGGAGAAAGTGCTCGCTACACAGCTCTGAGTCCCTGTCTTTGAATCCCAGATCCCAGGTAAAAGCAGAGCTGTGGCATGGGTGGTGGGTGACCCCACACACCACAGATGAATAAAACTTTAAATAAGGCCCACCTGGGGATATGAAAGAACAGTTAAAGGGACTTGTTTGCAAACCTGCGGACTCAAGTTCTATTCCCCAGCACCCATGTGAAGCCAGATGTAAAGTGGTGCACTTGTCTGTGATCCCTAGGGTTCTACAGTGGGGAGGTGGAGCCAGGAGAATCCAGAAGCAGCAGCAGCAGGAAGACTGTCTCAGGAAGGTGGGGGGCAGGGAGAAACACCCTGAGGCTGTCCTCTGACCTTTTGTGGCACACATTACATATGGTTACATATGCAAAAAAATAATTAAAATAGAAAAAAATAATTTTTCTTTACAAAAAAAATTAATCCCGTTGAGGGTCTGGGGAGATGGCTCAGTGATTACAAGTGCTTGCTGACCAAGCCTGACCACCGGAGCCTGGATCCATGTAACAAGGCACAGGTGAGCTCACAAGTCTGTAGGCCTATGGCAATAGTAAGTGGAGTCAGCAAAAAGAGCTTGCAAAGCCTGCCTGTGCAGACTCAGTTCCCCAGTATCTCCAGTAAGCCAGACACACAAAATAGCTGGCATTCATTTGCAACTACAAGAGGCTCTGGCGCCCCATCCTCTCTACATCTCTTACAAATCAAAAATACATTTTTTAGCCAGGCGTGGTGGCACATTCCCTTAATACTAGCACTTGGGAGGCAAAGGTAGGATTTTTTTTGGTTTTTCGAGGTAGGGTCTCACTCTAGCCCAGGCTGACCTGGAATTCACTATGTAGTCTCAGGGTGGCCTCGGAACTCACAGTGATCCTCCCACCTCTGCCTCCCGGTGCTGGGATTAAAGGTGTGTGCCACCACGCCCAGCAGAATAAAAACATTTTTAAAAAGCAGAAGAGTTCCCGGGGTTGGGGCTCTCCTACCTGACCACCCACCAGCCGTCCAGGAGCTTATGAATGACTTCGATGGTTTCACCCTCAGTCAGAGACACTTCGTCATCCTCCACGGCAGTGTAGGCTTTGATGGTGACATACAGCTCACCTGGTCAACATTGGGGGACATAGGGTGAGAGTAGCCCAGCACCCGGGGCTCCTGCCTGCCATCCTGGCCCATGGCCCCATTGTTATTCTTTTTATCTTTATTTTTATTTCATTTATTCATTTTCAATACACACACAGAGAGAGAACCAGGGCCACCACCTTGTGGGTCTGGCTTATGTGGATCCTGGGGAATTGAACCCCGGGCCTTAGGCACTGGAGGCAAGTGCCTTAACCGCTGAGCCATCTCTCCAGCCCATTCTTTTTTATTTTATTTTATTTTTATTTTTGGCAGTACTCTACTTACTGCTGAGCCATGCCCCAGCCCTTCATTTTTTTTTTCTTAATTTTTAAAAATATTTTTACAGCCAGGTGTGGTGGCGCATATCTTTAATCCCAGCACTCACTCGGGAGGCAGAGGTTGGAGGATCACCATGAGTTCAAGGCCACCCTGAGACTACATAGTGAATTCCAGGTCAGCCTGGGCTAGAGCGAGACCTTACCTCGAAAAAACAAAACAAAACAAAACAAAACAAAAAATATATATATATATATATATGTATATATATATATATTGTTTTTTTTTAAACTTATTTGCAAGCCGAGAGGGAGGGAGAGAGAATGGGCATGCCAGGGCCTCCAGCCATCGCAAACAAACTCCAGATGCATGAGCCACTTTGTGCATCTGGCTTTATGTGGGCACTGGAGAATTGAGCCCAGGTCATTAGGCTTCCCAGGCAAGTGCCTTAACTGCTGAGCCATTTTTGTTGTTGTTGTTGTTATTGTTTTTCAAGGTAGGGTCTCTCTATAGCCCAGGCTGACCTGGAATTCACTCTGTAGTCTCAGGGTGGTCTCGAACTCACAGCCATCCTCCTGCCTCTGCCTCCCGAGTGCTGGGATTAAAGGTGTGCAACACCTGGCCCCATGTTGTGTTGTTTTTGTGTTGTTGTTTTTTTTAATTAAGTATCCCAAAGTGGCAGAGGTAGAAGGAAGCTTTGAATTCATAGCCACCCTGAGACTACACAGTGAATTCCAGGTCAGCCTGGGCTGGAATGAGACTCTGCCTTGGAAAAAAAAAAAATCCAAAACTGGGGGCTGAAGAGATGGCTTAGCGGCTAAGGCATTTGCCTGAAATGCAGAAGGACCAGAGTTCGATTCCCCAGTGCCCATATATAGCCAGATGCACAAGAGGGCGCATGTGTCTGGAGTTCATTTGCAGTGGCTTGGAGGCCCTGGTGCGCCCATATGCTCTGTCTGCCTCTCTCTCTCTCTCTCTCTCTCTCTCTCTCTCTCTCTCTCTCTCTCTCTCTCTCTCTCTCTCATAAATAAATAAAATATTTTTTAAAAATCCCAAACTGGGCCTGGCTCTGTAAGCCTTGGACTCAAGATCCTCCTGCCTCAACTGCCCGAGTGAGTGTCTAGTAATGACAGGTAAACACCTATATACTTGGCTGAGCTCTCTTCATCTTAAAACAGGACCAACCAAACTCAGCCCAGGCCCCATCCAGCCCTGACACTGCCATCTTCCCCTGTGGGCACCGATGGGTGATGGTGACACCACCTCCAGGAAGCCCTGCCTTCCCCAACGCCAGACCTGACTGCACCCTGCTCACAGGATGCCAGTTTATCTTCCCCCCTCTCCCTCTCCCATCTGCAGACAAATGACATTACCACCTACCAGGACGTCCAAGGCCACCCTGCGCCCCTTGTCCCCACCCCCCACCCCTGCTGCATGAAGGGGGAGGCTCCAACCTGCATAGTTGGGCTCAGGGTCCTCAGCCTCGTCAGGACTGTCCAGGGGCTCCAGGTAGGATGCAGGGACCCAACCTCGCTTTGTCTTTGTCTGACAAAACCACCAGCCTACAGCAGGGGGGTGGAGAAGGGAATGAGCGCCAGAGCCTGGCAGTCTTCCTCTGCCATGCGGCTGGTGAAGACACAAATACACAACCTCACACTAGGCAAACCCCAAATCCCACCCATCCGCAGTGACAGCGCTGAGCCCTTGGCAATGGGCAGAGTGAGACGGTGACCCTAAATGCCATCCCAGGAAGGACCATCGGTGCACAAGGCATGGTCCAGGCTGCCTGAATTTCAATGGGTGGCTGCCTGGATGGGTGGGTGGGTGGGTGAGTGGGGGTGCTCCTGGCTGTGGGGCCACAACAGGGTGGGAGGCCTGACCACTCTCGCTTTTCTCCACCACGTCCACCACGTCTCCCGTGTTCAGGGCCATCTCGGTGCCAGAGCTCTTGGCGTAGTCAGCGATGGCACGATATGTCTGCAGGATGATGGGGCCGGTGATGTCTGTGGCGGAGGAAGGGCAGGTGAGCGAGCTCCAGCTCCCAGGGACACTGGGACCCAGCCCACCCAGCTGCAGGTCCAGGGGGCCAACACAGCCTGCAGACCGGGAATCAGCAAAGACCAATTAGTCTTGGCTACCCTGTGTTGACTGAGCACCTAGCACCCATGAGAAAAGGAAAGGTACTAGGAACTGTGTTCTCAGCCGATGAGGTTAGCATGAACCCAGAGAGCCTTCTGGGGTTTTCAAATGCTTTTTGTTTTGCTTTTTTTTTTTTTTTTTTTTAGGGGGAGAGGGGTTCTGTTTTTTCTTTGTTTGTTTTGTTTTGTTTTTATTTGGTTTTTCGAGGTAGGGTCTCGCTCTAGCCCAGGCTGACCTGGAATTCATTCTGTAGTCTCAGGCTGGCCTGGAACTCACGGCGGGCGATCCTCCTACCTCTGCCTCCCAAGTGCACCACCACGCCCAGCCCTCTTTTTTTTTTTTAATATTTGTATTTACTTATTTATTTGCAAGCAATGAGAACGCGTGCGCAAATGAATGCTCCAGGGGTTCCAGCTGCTGCAAACGAACTCCAGGTGCATGTGCTACTTTGTGCATCTGGCTGTAGGTGGGTACTGGGGAATTGATACCGGATCATTAGGCTTTGCAGTCAAGTGCCTTAACCTCTGAGCCATCTCTCCAGCACCCTGTTCTGTTTTTTTGTTTTGTTTTGTTTTTGTTTTTGAGAGTTTTAAGTAACTCAGGCTAGCCTTGAACTCCCTATGTAGCTGAGAATGACCTTGAATTCCTAATCTTCCTGTCTCCATCTTCGGAGCGCTAGGATGTTCTTTTATTTGCTTGTTTTTGAGGCAGGGTCTCGAGCTAGCCCAGACTGACTTGGAACTCACTCTATAGCTCAGGTTAGCCTCAAATCCTTGGCAGTCCTCCTAACTCAGCCTCCCAAGTGCTGGGATTAAAGGCGCCACCACCCTGTTCTTTAATGGACACTTAGATCTCCTGAGGACTGTACCAAAACACACACGATGACATCACAAGTCTGCAGGGACCTTAATCATCATTTGCAGCCAGCCCCATGCTCTGCTTCTGCTGCTTGCATCTCACAGACTGATTCGTGTTATCTGAAATTCCTATTACAAAGCAGGCTGGACATCCATGACTGTCTTCCTAGAACTCAGTGGGTGGAGGCAGCAGGATCAGGAATTAAAGGTTATCCTAAGCTACGTAGCAAGTTGGAGGCCAGCCTGGGCTACATGAGACCCTATCTCAAAAAAAAAAAAAAAAGATAAAAGAGGGGCTGGAGAGATGCCTCAGCAGTTAAGGCACTTGCCTACAAAGCCTAATGGCCCAGGTTCAGTTTCCCAGTACCCAGGTAAAGCCAGAAGCACAAACTAGCACATGCACCTGGAATTCATTTGCAGAGACTAGAAGCCCTGGTGCACCCACTCACTCTTTCTCTCTATCTATGTGTCTATCTCTCTGCTTGCAAATAAAATATTTGAAAGAAAGAAAAGAGTTGGGCATGGTGGTGCACACCTTTAATCCCAGCACTCGCAGGCAGAGGTAGGAAGATCACTGTGAGTTCGAGGCTACCCTGAGACTACAGAGTGAGTTCCAGGTCAGCCTGGCCTAGAGCTAGACCCTACCTTGAAAAGAAAAGAGAGAGAAAAGAAACTGTCATACCCTTCCCTCTCTGAGTCACCCCTGAAGTCCACCTTGTCTCCCAAATCCTGGTCATTCATCTAGCTGCAACCATCCCCAAGGCTGTGGGGAGCTGTGCAGCCATGGGGTGAATACATCCACCTGCAAGGTAACCCCAAACCCCTACAGCTCAGTGCTCTGGCCTCCTGGGTCACTTCCTCAGGTAATCCCCACTCCAGCTCCATGATCATGGCCACAATCCCCACCCCAGTGTCCCCACCCCAAGATGTCCCCACCCTCAGTGTCCCACACACACAGATGCCCCCACCACAAGTATCCCCACCCCCAGTGTCCCACCCCCCAGTGTCCCACCCCAGATGTCCCTGGCCCGCTCACCAGCTACGTTGCTCTTGCCATCTTTGGATACCAGGTATGTCTCGGGCTTTTTCAACCTGGAGGGAGAGCACAGTGTAGTGTGACCCTCAGCTTCCCACTAGAGAAAGGCAGGGGGGTGGGCTTTAGGTTAGACCTCCATGAGGACTTCCCATGAGCAAAGGAATGAGGGGAAATGGTTACCATAGAAAGTAGTGACTGGACCGGGCTGGGGGATGAGGGTGGGGATTTTGGGAAGCCAGGGAGCATTTGTTCAGCCTGGAGCAAGAAGGGGCTAGCACCACCTACAGACCCTAGGAAGGCAGCAGAGACCTCCCCCTCCAGCCAGATGAAGGTATGTTTGGCCTGGGAGGGACTCTCTTCAGCTCAGGGGTGTCCTTTGTGAGCCTCCAGGGACCAGGTTGGGACAGCATCACAGTCCCTACCACCTCCCATCAAATAGGGTCCGGCCATTCTTGGACCACAGACTTATTCCAAACCAGTAAGCCCAGGAGGGGCGATGCTGTCAGGCCCTGGGAAGCCTCCGGGCCCACATCCCAACTTTGCCAGAGGAACAGAAAGAGGCTTCTCCTGGGTTGCCCAGAGATCAATCACTCGGCCTCTAGGATCCCTACAGAGAACACCCTGGCTACAAAAGTCCTGAGAACTGTTCAGTAATTAGCAGAGCCATGATTCCATCTCCAGAGCCTGGTTTGACATATCATATGTCACTCATTGCTGCCTCTGGTCCTCACAACCTGTTACATGCAGGTGTAAAGAAGGAGGAGGTGAGCCTGCTTAAGAACCCACAGCCTTGGGTCATGGGGTCCAAATAAGGGATCCAGGGGTTTTGGTGTGACTCGGTGGTAGAGCCCCTGCCTAGAATCCCCCAGTGAGGGGCTGGGGTGTGGCTCAGTGGTAGAGCTCCTGCCTAGAATCCCCAGTGAGGGGCTGGGGTGTGGCTCAGTGGTAGAGCTCCTGCCTAGAATCCCTAGTGAGGGTTTGGGAGTGTGGCTCAGTGGTAGAGCTCCTGCCTAGAATCCC
>PVHP010033629.1:0-19557 GCA_004024765.1 Zapus hudsonius
TGTGTATTTCTCTGCTTAAAAATAAATAAAAATATATTTAATAAATAAATAAAACAGCCAACGCAACAACCTAAACATAACTATTTCGTGTAGATATTATCCTTCAGGTATTCTGATGGAAAATGATGGTTTCTTAAAAGGGAGTCAAAAGTTACAGAGTTTGACAGATAAGGCATAGAATGAATGTTCACCCTAATCCATATTTTGGTCTCTTCTCAGCTTGATCCCCAAAGCATCCTTCAAAATACACACACAGCAAAGACAAAGACCATAGCTGAGCATCCCAGGGAAATTTTACCAGCTGAACCCACCACTTCCTGCTTAGGTCATCAACTGCAATATGTCCAATCTCAGATGTCCTCCTTTGGCCTGCCCTGCTCGGAAACTTTCTCTCCTGCCCACAAGGATCTCCCATCCTGACCTCTGACAGGGCACATGGAGTACTTTTAATTATATGTCAACTTTATGTAATGGAACCAAGCAATGGCTGAATGTCCGTTTGATTGTTTGGGTGATTTTTTGAGACAGGGTCTCACTATGTAGCCAATGCTAATTAACTTCTTAGTATGTGGCCCAGTCTAGTCTCAAATTTGTGGCCATAATCCTGCCTGTGATTGTTAGGTTTTGTTGTCAACTTGACCTGTTTAGTCATCTTGTGTGGGTCTCTGAGGATGTTCACAGGAAGGCAGCCCTCTCAGCAGGGGGCAGGATGTAGGAAGCTCATGGGAGCTAGGAATGAACATCCCTTCCTTAGAGGGCAGTGCAGGAAGGAAATTCCAGAGACTCAGCAAAAGCCATGGTGGAGGAGAATATCCAGAGACATGTCCCCCCCTCAGTAACAGCATACGTAGGGGAGGTGGAACCGGGTTGACTTGTAGGCTTTCCATAACCCCCTTCCCCATGGACTGATCCAGTTTGCCCATGGTGGAGGATACTGAGCTGATTTGGGACAGGGAAGAGGGAAATCTGGGAATTGGGGACACCAACACATTTTGCTCAGTCAGTGTATCTAATTATGGACAATAAATATTAAAAAATAAAATAAAAAGGCATCTGGGGCTGCTTCCAATTCAGGGCTATGACAAATGAATATTCATACATATTCATATAATAGGCTTTGCATTTTCTGTGAAAAATATTATGAGGCGTATTTATGAAATCCCACAGTGGTTGTATGGTTAGATTTTAAAATGGTCCTAAACCGCTCAAGTTACTCATATCTTCCTACAAATCACTGAGATCTGAGATTATTCTGCTTCCCTTGCCTCTTCTCCAGGGTTTACTGTGTCATTTAAAGCTACTAACCATTTTGTGTAGGTGTGTGCGGATAGATCCCTGGGGGATTGATTTGCTTTTCCCTGATGGCTAGTGCTGCTAAGATCTTTTAATGATTTTAACAATGTGATTATTTACATCTCTACATCTGCTGGTGGGATGTTGCAGAGGGTCTTTCTTTTGTACTGTTGGGTGTCAAGTCCCTTGTGTAATCTAGATCCCAAACCAATAGGTACATACAGTTTGCAAATACTTTCTCCCATTCAGAAGCTTGTTTTTCTCCTCATGTTTACGTAGGTTTTCACAGATCAAATTTTTAAAATATGTCTGCAGTTCAAGGTAATAATTTATCATTTGTATAAATCATGAGGTTGGTGTCAAGTTTTAAAAATTTTTTACTTAAGCTTAGTTCCCTAAGATTTTCTGTCTTTTGGGATCTTTTGGTGTTATATATTTGTCTTTGAAGTTTATGATCTATTTTCACATTACTTTTCTATAAATGTGATATTTTAGAAGGGGGATCTTTCTGTTTTGTTTTGCATATTATCTTTGCCCCATAGATATCAAATTGGCTAAAAATCTTTTTCCAGAATTTTCTGTTCATTATTTAAGCTTTGTTCAAAATTAAGCAGACCTAATTGCATGTACCTGTTTCTGGTCGATAATCTGTATTTTCTCCACCATTGTTAAACTCTCTTGACCACAGTCGCTCCATTGTGACACTTAATATCGGTAGAAAAATTATTCCTATTGCAATCTTACTTGTAAAGTTGCTTGAGCGGATCTTAAAGTCTGTGCCTTTCCACCAGTATTAGAATAAGCCACCCGTGTAGACTAATAGCCTCCTTGGAATTTGGTTGCCTTTTCCTTGACCTTATAGATGAATTTGGAGAAAAGTGGCATCTTTCCTATGCTGAGTCTCCCTGCGTGCATTTATGCTCCCCATCATGCCTCTCAGTGGTGTTCATCATGAAGGCTCTTGTATGTTTGATGGGCTTTCTACCTGGGCACATTCTCTTCTTTGTAACAATCATAAATGATGGGGCATTTTTATTCTGCCTCCTAAATGTTTATGGTTGGCATATAAAAAGAAATTGATTTCTGAGTTGAGGACTTATATCTTCCAACCTGTTGAACTAACTTGTTGGTTCTAAAAGGTGTGTGTGTGTGTGTGTGTGTGTGTGTGTGAGAGAGAGAGAGAGAGAGAGAGAGAGAGAGAGAGAGAGAGAGAGAGAGAGAGTGTTTAGGTGTACACATGCAATGCCATGTATGTAGGGGTCCGAGGCCAACTTTCAGGTTGGAAACCAGTATTGATTACAGTGATAGTAACATTACCAAAAGTAACTGATGGTTAATGTTGACAGGATTGAGAATCACCTATCAGATAAATGTCTGAGTATATTAGTGAGGGAGTTCTAGGTTAGGTTAACTGAGGTAGAATGACCCACACTGACTGTGCAAAATGCCATCCATGTTGTCGTTTGCTTTCTCATTGCTCCAACAAAGAACCCTACCAAAAGAGGCTGATGAGAGGAATGGGTTTATTTTGGCTCACATACTCAAGGGTAAGCTACATTATGGCATGAGCAGAGAGGGCGGACATCACCTCTACCACAGCACTGCAAACAACAGTAGGAAGGTGTGCCACAAGCTAGCAAGGGGAAGCTGGCCATAACCCCCATAAGCCCACCCCCAAAAACACATCCAACAAGGTTAAAAATTTCCATCAGCTGGGGATGGAGCATTCAGAATACATTCATTTGTGGGGAACACCTGGATCAAACCATCACAGTCTACCCGTGGCCCCCACAAACTACTAATCATACATGATATAAAATATAATGCGTTCAGATCAAGTCCACAGGTCCCCAGAGTTCTTTCAATTGAGCCATAATACCAAAAATAACAGACCCATAATAGCACAAACATTCACACTGCAAAAGATAGTATCAGGCATGGCAAAGACAGATTGAACCAATACAAGATGTAAAACAAGCAGGACAAACATCAAACTCTAACCCTAAGTCTGATGAGAACCAGTGAGACGGGTCCCTTGGAGTTCTGATTCTGCCCCTCCTGCTCAGCTACTCATACTCCGGGGAAGCTGGCAGTTCTCCTTGGCAGCCATCCCACAGTCCTGCCATTCACTGGGTCTCCATTGCAACACACGTTTCATCATCATGGCTCCATAGGGCCCCCATGCAGGCAATCCAACATGTGTGCTTCACACTGCCCATGGCCAAAAACCCACGTTGCAAATCAAATGACCTTCTCTTCCTGCATTTGTGATACTCCTGTAGTACCAGGTGGGCTACCAATTTGTTAATTCAGAGGGAAACAAAGCGGACTTTGAAGAGCAGGAAAACTACTTCAGCATTCAGACCACTTACTTCAAAGAGTCCGCATTCTTCCTGCTGTCCCAATGCAGATCACCTGGCCCAATCTCAATGGTCGTCATCTCTCAATCAATTGCAGCAGAACGGCCAGCGGTTTTGGCCCAAAGATTTCTCTTCTTTCTGTGCCATCTCCATCTGCTCACACCAGTCCATTTCTAGGGAAAGCAACCCTACACAAGTTCTCCGGACACAGGCAGGCAGAGCACAGCAAGCCTCTCATGCAAACTGCTTCTGGCACAGTCCTGACAAAATTCTTTCTCACCATCATACCTCACAGTCCATAGTCCTTACTGCATTCAGGTCTTCCAACTCTGACCAAAATGGTCCATGAAGCTGTACTCACAGCACTGCAAGGATTCTCTTAGGCCGAGGTTTCAAATCTGTCCACATTCCTCCTGCAAATCAGTTCCAAAAGGCCAAAAGCCTCAGAATTGGGGTTCTAGCAACTACAACACAACCCACTCTCTGGTATCAAATCTGTTGTAGCCAGTTTTCTCTTTGCTTCAGATAAAAACCTGACCAAAAGCAGTTTGTGGATGAATGGGTGTATTTTGGCTCACATACTCAAGGGGAAGCTCCATGATGGCATGAGCAGAGAGGGCGGACATCACCTCCACCACAGCACCACAAACAGTAGTAGGAAGGTGTGTCACAAGCTGGTAAAGGGAAGCTGACTTATAACCCCCATAAACCAGCCCCCAACAACACACCTCCAATAAGGTTCTAATACCCAAACTGCCATCATCTGGGGATTGAGCATTCAGAACATATTTGTTGGTCTGGGACACGTGGATCAAACCATCACAATCCCATTGGCTGGGGTCCTGTACTTTATAAAAGGAAAAATCCCACCAGCATTCACTGCTTTCTGCCTCTTTTTTTTTTTTTTTTTTTTTGGTTTTTGAGGTAGGGTCTCACTCTAGCCTAGGCTGACCTGGAATTGACTATGTAGTTTCAGGGTGGCCTTGAACTCATGATGGTCCTCCTGCCTTTGCCTCCCAAGTGCTGGGATTAAAGGGATGTGCCACCATGCCCGGCTTTTTAAAAGATTTTGGTCTTTTTTTTTGTTTGTTTAAATGTATTGTATATTTTTTTGTCTTATTAAAAAATATTTTATTTACTCATTTTCAAGCAGAGAGATACAGAGAGAGAGAGAGAGAGAGAGAGAGAGAGAGAGAGAGAGAGAGAGCGCACCAGGGCTACCACCTTATGGGTCTGGCTTATGTGGGTCCTGGGGAATTGAACCCAGGGCCTTAGGCACTGGAGGCAAATGCCTTAACTGCTGAGCCATCTCTCCAGCCATGCCTTCTGCCTCTTGACTTCATGTGACCAGTTCTCATGCTCCTGCCATGATGCCTTCGCCATCATGATGGACTGTAATTTTTAACTATCATCTGAAATAAACCTTTCCTCCCTGAAGTAGCTCTTGTCAGGTATTTTGTCAAGCAGTGTGGGAAGTAACCCCTCAGTAACCATGAATTAAGGACACACTGCTAATTACAAACTGCTGATTCCTACAGTTCACCTAATCCTCTCTGTGCCCACCAGACATAGTAAATAATCTAATATAATCTACGTGAAATACAATAGTTACAATAAATACAATTTCACTGTCCCATCTTACGGTGAGAATATTAGGCTTAATGAAACTGGTTCAGTTTTCTATCTTTTCGTTTTAATAGCTCTATCTTTTAGTTACAATATTTCCATCCTTTAGGTATACTATTTCAGAACAAGGAAGAGTCAGCCTGAATCCTTAGTCTATGCAACAGGAAGGAATGGTGACCTTGGGGAAGGACTCCAGTCCCAGCAGGGAACAAGCACAAAACACATGGAGTCTGACCTTGAGCTAGTCACAGGCAGAGCTGGCCAGGGGGAGCTACAGAACACAATGAACCCACACAGAACGTAGCTGGAAGAACCAGGAACCGCTACCAATAGAATAATTGAAACTTCAATCTTAATCGGTAATTTTGAAGACAGTCTCATTCCATAAAAGACTGGCAGGTAGATAGATAGATAGATAGATAGATAGATAGATAGATAGATAGATAGATAGATAGATAGATAGATAGATAGATAGAGATAGAGATAGAGATAAAATACTGGTAACTCATTATTTGAAAATGATAAGCCTATGGATTGTTGGTTTATAGAAAATAACAGCTGAGCCAATGTTCTGAGCAAAGAAAAAAAAACTGACTCCAGCACTTGCTTGATTCATGAAGTCCAGTCTTACAGACAAGTTATTGTTCAGATCAGCTAAAGAGAAAACATTGTGTGATAAGAAAAGAACTGAAATGTACATTCAGAACTAGCTTGCCCAAGACTATGCATTTTTTGGTCTGGAAAATCTATTAGGGACTCAACAATTGTACAAATTTCACAGTTCTTTTTATTTTATAAAATAGAAAATGATTACAATTTTGTGTTATGGATTGTACAGGTTTAATAGGATTGCACTCTTGCCAAGTACAGTAGTAACAAATAAATGCAATAGAAAATTGCTGACACAATGCGAAGCTGCTAGTTCAACACAAATGGTTTCTGTAAATAAATCCCCGGTAATTTCCCTATACATCTTGACTACTGCCTTCAACTCTGCTCACAGGAGAGCAGTTGCTCAGAGCTGGAGAGAGTTGCTACTGTGGCCTTTTCTTTGAGCTGATGGCACAGCATACTTCAGGCCTGCTGGCTCCATGCACAGCAAAACTCACCCAGGGAAACTCAAACACAGTGTACACTCTAGATGTGGGTCTCTTTCCCCAAGAAGCCCATTGTCAGAAGATCAGACAGAGACATCCCACATGACTCCATGAAGAGCCCAGAAAGGGACAATGCTTTTGAGGTCCATTTCCTATGCCACTTGGGGCAGAGTTCAACCTTTTCCAATTTAGCAAGTATTTCTTGTATTGTCAACTCACACTTTTAGGACAGACAAGCATTACATAAGCAAAACATAAGGAAGGGGTATGTGGACATCCCTCTATGTCAACTGGCTCTGTACCAACATTTCTCCTTTCACACTTGGAAATACGAACTAGGCCATGAGTGCTGTTTCTGAATTGGATGTGCATGGATTTGTTCTGTCATCTTTCTCTAAATAATAACAATTAGTTACATAGCATTTGTATTGAATTGTGCATTATAAATAGTCTAGAGGTGATTTGGAATGAGTAATGCATTATACACAAATGGTACAGCATTTCGCTGGGGCTTCAGCATCTAGTGGATTTTGTATTGGGCTGGGAGAGGCAAGAATCATCTATGGATACTGAGAGACAACTGTGTTTAACAAAAGTGGTAATATGTGAATAATGAATTTTAAATCTTTCTATAATCTTAGAACTTGACCATCAATGCAAATAACAGTAAGGGAACATTTGGGTAATAGAAAAAATTACATATATATATAATTGTTTAAAAATATGCATTTTGAACACTATCTTCTTTCTGGTTATGCCAAAATATCTCCCAAGAATCAAAGTGAAGCAGGAAGTTCAAGAGTTCAGAATCAGACTGGAGAGATGTCTCAGTGGATAAGGCACTTGTCTCTAGTGCCTAAAGCCCTGGGTTCAATTCCCCAGTACCCACATAAGCCAGACCCACAGGTGATAACCCTGGTTCTCTTTCTCTCTCTCTCTGCTTGAAAATGAATATTTTTTAAAAGAGTTCAGAATCTATTTGGTCAGGGGACAAACACCACTACTTGGAAATCAAGCAGAAAACTAAAAATAATATCAAAACTTCATTTATTAAACCTCAATCATGTAGATGGACTCCAAGTCCATTCTTCACGTTCTTTCTATCCACACCACCTTGCCATGGGGTAAGAAGAGGCAACATGCATTCATCTCTCTAGTGATCTTGACCTTGCTGTCTGTGGTACTTGCTTTGGCCAGAGGTAAATGGATGAGATCCACAGTGTGTCAATCCTATTGGTTTTTTTAAAATATATTTTATTTATTTATTAGAGAGAGAGAGAGAGAGAGAGAGAGAGAGAGAGAGAGAGAGAGAGAGAGAGAGAGAGAGAGAGAGAGAATGGGCACAGCATGAACTCCAGACACATACGCCCTCTTGTGCATCTGGCTTTATATGGGCACTGGGGAATCGAACTCAGGTCCTTCTGCATTGCAGACAAATGCCTTAACTGCTAAGCCATCTCTTCAGCCCTCCTATTGGTTTTTAAAGTTCCGTTTTTCTGTTCTTGAACAGCCTTGCTTTGTCTTCTCTCACTAGCCCAGGCTGACCTGGAATTCACGATATAGTCTCAGGGTGGCCAGCAATGATCCTCCTACCTCTGCTTCCCTAGTGAGTGCTGGGACTAAAAGCATGTGCCACCACAACTGGCTGAGAAAAGCCTTTCTTGAACAGCCACCCTTCCTTCCTCCTGGCTACAGGATGAACATCCATTAAACAGGGTTATGCATGATGTCCACGGCCAGCTAGATCTGCAGGGAACCCTCAGTTGTGCCCAGTTAAAGTCAGCTAACACTGAACTGACCCCACCGTTCCAGGAGAATAAATGATAGTAGTCTAAGACTTGGAGTTTCTTTATGCCCCTTTGTATAATTCACTCATGGTGCATCCTTGCTGTTGCGGTCAGCTTTCTAGTTGCTGCGCAGAAAGAACCCAAGCAAAAGCGGCTTGTGGAGGAATGGGTTTATTAGGCTTACGGACTCGAGAGGAGACTCCATCTTGGCAGGGAAAATGATGGCATGAGCAGAGGGGTGGACATCACCTCCGCCACAGCACTGGAAACAGCAGCAGGAAGGTGTGCCAAATACTGGCAAGGGGGAGCTGGCTTATAACCCCAAAAGCCCACCCCCAACAACACAGCTCTAGTGAGGTTGTAATTCCCGAACTGCCATCAGCTGAGGATCAATCATTGAGAACACATTCATTTGTTTGTGGGGGACACCTGGATCAAACCATGACACTTGCTCTGAGACTTTTATAAAGAGACACTTGTTTTCTGATGGTTACACTTTGTTAAGAAAAGCACAATAAATTCTTGATCCTATTTCTTAACTGTTTTTCAAGACTGTGGTCCTTGAGTATATCAATCAACTTTCTTTGACCATAACAAACCCCTGTGGTAATTGGCTCACAGTTTTGGAGGTTTGAGGCCAGGGTTGGTGGTCCTCAGTGAGGCAGCCCACCATGGTGGAGAGCACTCTGTAAGCTGGCTGCTCACCCCAGGACAGGGAGAGTACAGAGAGAAAGGAAGGAGCTGCGGCGTGCCTTATGATGATCTGACTTCTTTCCACCTAACAAAGTTTCCAGCATCTTCTCAACGTGTTGGGGAGACGGTTCAGATTCAGTTTATAGCATGGAGCATCCTCACAAAATGCCCTGTTATTGCATTTTTGTTGTTGTTGGTTTTCATCTGTTTGTTTTATGTTTATAGACCTAGGTCCTCATACATATCAGTGTGATTATGAATTCATATATTTAACATATATGATGTGTTTCTTTATCCTTATTGCTAGTTTGGCTAATGATAGCCTTACCAAAGAGACATATAATTTTTCTATTTTCTTTTCACTTTTCTCTTCCTAGTATAATGTATGTCACAGGCTCTTTCAACTCATACACTTCCTGTCCTAAGTTTGTAGTTAGCTGTTCTTTTTTTTTTTAATTTTTTAATATATATTTATTGTCCATAATGAGTTACATTATTTAGTGGGCAAACAATGCGTTGTTATCCCGACTTCCCCAATCCCCCCCTCCCCATCCCTGATCAGTTGTGTATCCTCCTCCGTGGGCTGTCTGTATTAGTCCTTGTGGCAAGGGATCCTGGATATCTTAGTACTCATCCCGGTCTTCCTGGCCCAAGTGTGTTGTTACTGATGGGTGCCATGCATCCGGACAGTCTCCCCCACCACGGCTCTCACAATCTTTCCGCCCCCTCTTCCGCTCAGTTCCCTGAGTCGTGGTGGGTGTTCTAAGGATCTAGTGACATGGACTGGAATATCTGTGTCACTTCTGGGTTAGTCTGCCATTGTTTCTAGTTCTTTCCAGGAACTAAATGTCTTATACATTTGAATTTAAACACATACTAGAAAAGTATGGTCCAAAATACCCATACACTTATAATTGTGAATTTAAAACCTTCATTATTGCTTGTAAATAAAAAAGAAACATATCATAACTTTTAGAGTGATATTTCCACTAAGAATTTGGAAGTGTTGGGGGGGGGCTGGAGAGATGGCTCATCAGTTAAGGTGCTTGCCTACAAAGCCTAACAACCCAGGTTCTATTCCCCAGTGCCCACATAATGCCAGATGCACAAACTCCATGCCTCTGGAGTTCATTTTCAGCAGCTAGAGGTCCTGGTATTCCCATTTTCTCTGTCTGCCTCTCTTCTATCTCTCTGTGCTTTCAAGTAAATAAAAAATATATATTATTGTTAAAAAAAAGAATTTGCAAGTGTGGAGCGTTTCTTTAATTCCTCTTATACTTTTACTCCCTTACTAAATTGATTCATAATACACCAGAAATAAGAGTGTTTTGCTATTACATAAGACTTTATCTGGATAGGATACAATCACTCTAGTGAACGATAGAATTGCTAAGCATAGTAAAGTTATTCCTGCACTATGACTTCACATTTTCTCACTATAGCTTGTAGTTTTACTATGTGTACATAGTGCTTAATTATCCTCATCTCTCTAATAAGCCTCATGTAGTTTCTATTCTATAGAGGAACATATATTTGCCATTTACACCTCATTTTTGCGTTGGTATCCCTATAGTCATATGCTATCTGAGGCTTGTTTTCTAGTTGATTCTCATGGAAGATGTATTTTCCTACAATCTGTTTGCTGGTTTGTTTTTGAGACAGGATCTTACTATGTAGCTCAAGGTGATCTGGAATTTACTACACAGTCCAGATTGGCCTCACACTCACACTCTCCTGCCTCAGACTCCTAAATGCTGGGATTACAAGTGTGTACTTCCACATCTGGCCTCTCATAATTCTTGAGGTCTCTGAGAAGACTGGATATGAACTGTAGTCCCTCAATAATGAGGCTGTGTTATATTCAATCACACGTTGCTGGAACGAATCTCCAAACCAGGCACAATTTTGGAGAGGAAAGTATTTATTGAAACTAACAGATCTAGGGGGAAGTTACGGAAAAAGGCTGCCCCCCCTTTCACATATCCAAACAGAGACAGAGAGAGGCCCAGCACCTCCAAAGCCAGCCAGCAACTGTAACACTGTAATTCACAAAATGCAGAACTGCCAGACCAGGTTCTGGCTTTTCTTTTGCATATCTATCCCTAGTATTTTGCATCCAATTTAGAAAGGGCCAGTCCCCAGGAGGCCAGGCCAAAGTGACACTTCCTCCAGCCAGAAGCCTGGAGATAATTAACAAGTTAATAAACTTTTGAATCTATTGGGGGACATTATTCAAACTACCACAGGCTGTAACAGGTGCCCAGGAGTGGGTATGGTATGCCTTTCCCGGTGTATTTCTTTATTCCAGCAGACAACCTGATGCTGGTATTTTCAACCTGTGACCTGGTGTCCTTCCTAAAGGAAACGTGCTTACACTGATGGACACCATGGGTCTCTTGTCTGACCTGTACTCAGCATACTCCCCCTAGAGATGAGCACTCCCTATGCAATCCCACATTGGAAAGGAAGGGAGACTTGGCGGCATTGGTTGGATTGAAGCACAGAGAAGGGACATGACAAATGAAATCACTGAGGCAACATATAGTTCCAGGAGAGGGGAGGACAGTCCCTTCACAGGAACCACATCAAGGGGATCTAGTTTGTGTGCGTGTGGGGGAGGATATGCTCAATCAGCCAGCTGGTAGAATAAGATAGAGCCAAGGACTTACAGAATAAAGCCTTCACTGACTTCCTACCCAAGCAGATTTCCTGAGGGGAGTCCTAATCGGTAGGGTGAGAGCAAGCAGGGGTGAGTTCTGAGGATTCATACCCTGAATAAGATGTGGAAATCACAGCATTTCAGGATGGTGTGTGAGGATCAGTAGAAGGAGTCCATTAGGCTGTCTCTAGCTGACCGACGACTAGGAGGGGGTCACCAGAAGGGGTCTATGGAAGGCACAGACTGACCAACTGAGACACTGAGAAGAGGTGGAGAACTAGGTGAGAAAATCCTAAGGTCCTCGTGGTCACATCTGTGATCTTCCTCTGTCATTGACCCAAACGTCATCACACAGACACACATTCAGTGGATTCTTTTCCCTTTGTTTCTGCTGTTCTAGTTTTGTTTTTCACTGTCAGGCCTTTCCCTGCAAGAGAATTTTGGCTGGTTGGCTCTGCAGACATCTGGCTTAGGCCATGTGAGGCCCTGCCCTGGAGAATGTGATCTCTCATACCAGCAGCCCTGTTCAGATGGCTCACTGAGAGTTCTCATGACTCTCTCTTTGTGATTCTTCAATTCCTAGTTTCTGAAGAGATCGCATTTCCTTTCTCAGTTTCTCTTGCAGAGATACTGAAAACATGCAGATGTTATAGCTGTCTTTAATGTCACAAGTATACCCTGTCATTTGGGGGTTTAGGAAATCACAGAATAAGAGTGAATGAGATAGTACTGATGGAACCCAGAAATATGAAAAAAAACAAATACTGTATTAGTCAAGGCTTCCTGGCAGAACAGAACCAATAGAATGAACATATATTACAAAGGTGATATATTAGATTTGCTTTTTGGGTATAGGCTGGATGGTCTATTAATGGCTGTTGGTGATTTGGAGAGTTCAAGAACCTGGTGGCTGCTCAGTCCATGAGGCTGGATGTCTGAGATCTGCTGCTGAAGGCCTGGAACATTCCAAGAAGCCACTGGTCCATGTTGGAGGACTGAGGAAGTTGGGTTCTCATGTCTATGGATGACAGAGTTGTGGGGTAGGCCAAAGCAATACTACTGTCCTAGAAGAACCCTTCACATCCCGAAAATGCCTCCCAGACCAGCTGAGGCATGTCTCAACAGACTGCTGATCCAAGCATGGGAACAGTGAAGATTAACTGTATTCTATCTTGAAATAAGACCACATTGAACCTACAATTTAGTCCAAATCCATGAAACAATTTTTAGTAATTGATTATTTAAAAATATTTTTCTTTATTAATTTGAGAGAGAAAGAAAGTATGGCTTTTCCAGGGCTTCTTGTGACTCCAGATGATCTCCAGATGCATGCATCATTTTATGCATGCAGGTCCTGGGGGATTGAACCTGCACTGGCAGGCTTTGCAAGCAGGAATTTTTAACCCCTGAGCACTCTCCCTAGTCTGTAATTTATTATTTTTAAAACAACTTATTTTCTGATCATACTGGAAATAGAATAAATTTATCAGCAAGTTTTCTTAGACTGTTTATCACACACCATTCACTTAACAATTTCAACAAATAAAGAGCTGACCTTGTCAGGCCTGTTTTCATATAGGTTTGTTGAGAGTGGACTCAGTTACTGCGTGATAGATAGGTCTATGCATGTTCTGACTCAATGTGCTGTATCTTTCATTATTATACATGGTGTGGTTTGACTACACATGGTGGGTTGATGTATGCTTCTACTGTGTGCACTGAATCTTTCATTATTTTACATGGTGCGGTATTATTCAGGGTGTGTTGATAAAGTTTTGTTGTCAACTTGACCTTTTTAGTAATCTTGTATGGGTGTCTGAGGATGTTCACAGGAAGGCAGTCCTCTCAGTAGGGGACAGGATATAACGAAACTCAGGAAAGCTAGAAATGAACATCCCTTCCTGGGAGGGCAGCGCAGAAAGGAAATTCCAGAGACTCAGGAAGCCAACAAGTCTGGGAAAGTGTTGTAAGACCTTGCCCTAAGGCAATATAAAGGTGAAAGAAATATCTCTCCCTCACCCCCTGCGGTTTGCTGTTTTGTGTGTGTGAGTGTGTGTGTGTGTGTGTGTGTGTGTGTGTGTGTGTGTGTGTGTGTGGTGTTGGCGACAGCTTCTCTGTCTCTCTCTGTCTCTCTCTCTGCTTTGACTTGTGAATGGGGGGAGGAGGGACGAAGCCTCTTTCACTATTATGGAACTTCCCCTGGATCTGTAGCTTCAATAATTCCTTTCCTCCCATATCTGTGCCTGGTGTGGAGATTCATCCCAGTGGGGGTGGCTGACCAGGATACATGGTTTGGCATTATTATGGAGGGTGTGTTGATTCATGTTCCTACTATATGCACTGCAGATTTTCTTATTATACTTTTCCACACAAAGACCTAGTTTGTGTTAGGCTCATGTCTTCTTTTAAGTGAAATTTTCCCTTATTTGCATAAATGGTGTTATTTTCAAAATTCATAGCTTGCTAAATCTAGATAGGTAGGTGGGGGAGACCTGCCATTTAATTGATTTCAACTTTCCAAATTTATTTTAACAAAACTGTTTTACATTTTTATTATTTGAAAAAAAAGTTCATAATAAATCTACCTATGGTACACTCTGGCTGGTGAACATTAGATAAGGATTATAAACTGTAGTATAGTATGAAGGTATTATATATTCATACAGACATTTATTTACGTTATCATATAGGGTACAGAATCTGGCTACTGTAGACAGCATTGTCAGGTGGGAAACTTGAGAAGTGACATCAGTGTGGCCAATCATACTCTGTCCCTCCCTTCTCTGTTCACAGTAGATAGTGTAACCTAACCAGTCCCCTCCTTCCCCCACCCAACATCTGTTTATATCCTCAGAGTCTTAACATCTCCACCAAGAATAGTGTGCGGAGGCATCCCTGAAACAGAAAAAGCTCTATTGAGTAGGCATATTCCTGGCTGCCTTTGGCCCCATGGAAGACTTTTCCAGAACTAGGTCCTCCTGGCCACCTGCAGGCTTGCTGAGCAGCGGGGTCTGGTTTCTTCCTTCCCACCTGTGACTCTGGGAGAGCTCTTGAATGACAGGACCAGAGCCAGTGTTTATCCTGTGGGGCTCCTGACACAGGCATGCAGTATCTTTCAACACTTCCTGTCACTTTCCTGTTTATGCAGACTTTTTTTTTTGGTCCGATATATTCATCAGCAGACACCTAGTTAATCCACTTAGAAGCTATCAGCTCTGTTCATGGGGCTCATAAACCTATTACCTCGGAGGCAGGCACAGTCCTGAGTGACACAGGTACCAGGCCAGGACGCAAACCCAATTGAGTTGTGTAGTAGGCAGTGAGGGGCCTGCATGGGAATTGCAGTAGCAGCCACTTTATTAAATATCGATTTAAATCACGGCCTTTAATCAAATCTGATAGAAGACCTTTTCCACCTTCGCCCCTGCTCTGCAACTCCTCACCCGCCTCCTTTCACAATCAGTCAGTCTGGTGACAGAGGAGGAGGGAGGGAGCTGGGGAATGAACAGCTCGCCAGCAAACCCTCTTCAGCAGTAATGAGGCATTTGTGATAATCCAGTGATGAAATGTAAATGGCAGTAATGAGCACAATTACATCCACCAGGGAGTCATGGACGTGGCTTCTTTCCTCATGGATGGATGAGGTCTTTCTCTGTCATTGCCCGCTGCTGGCTTCACTGGGAGGGAGGGAGGGAGGAAGAGAGGGAGAGAGGGAGGCAGGATGCTAAGCAGGGTGCTGGAGCCAGGGACAGCCTCAGCTGCCTGTGGCCTTGAATGCCAGGTGTAGATGCTCACTGCCTGCCTGCATCCCACCCTCCTCCCTGGACACCAGCCCTCCAGAGATGCCAGATGCTCTGATTGCCACCCTGGGAAGCTCAAGGTGAGCAGCCCCTGATGCCCTGGGGCCCTGTCTGGCAAGCAGAGACCATGGCTAAGAAAAGGGGAGCTTCTTGGAAATTCTAGGGCTACAGCTGCGGGGCATTTCTAGGAAACCCAGCTGCTGGGCACATCTGGACTGACTCTGGCAGAGTTCAGTATGGCTCTGTGGTGCAGGGGACAGCAACAACAGAACCAAAGTGGGTGGCCAATGACCAAATCTTGGAGGCTGGACAGTAAGTGAGTTCAAGCCTTTAAAGCCAGCACTCAAAAGCCCTAGTAGGTAGAGAGACACCAAGAGTTCTAGGTCGGACTGGGCTAAAGTGAGCTCCTACCTAAAAAAAAAAAAAAAAAAAAAAAACTTTGGAAAGAAAATCATAATTTGCCCTTCACATAGGAAATATATATTGTTAAAGTGCAACTATAAAGCACTTAATAAATGAACATATGGTTTGCTAATGTGATTATAAAATATAGGTATTGTCGTAGTCAGCCACACACCACTGGGATGAATCTTCAAACCAGGCACAGTTTATGGGAGGAAACGATTTATTCAGGCTACGGATCCAGGGGAAGTCCCATAAACGTGAAAGAGGCTGGTCCTCTTTCACAGGTCTGAGCAGGGAGCAAAAACCCACCACTAACACCACACACACAAAACAGGAAACAGGCAGGAGGGCCAAGGAGAGAATTCTTTCCCATTTATATAGCCCTAGGGTGGGTCTTGCAATTCTATCCCAGACTTAATGGCTTGATGAACCTCTGGAATTTCCTTCCTGCACTGCCCACACAGGAAAGGATGTTTAGTTCTAGCTTCTTTGAGCTTCCTTACATCCTGCCCCCTACTGAGAGGCTGCCTTCCTGTGAACATCCTCAGAGACCCACTCAAGATTACTTGAAAGGTCAAGTTGGCATCAAAACTTAACCATCACAGGTATATTACAAATTGTGTATTTCTAGTAAATTTCTGAGTAAAGGCATATGATGTAAATGTATTAATGTGAGATTCAGCATTAACAATATTGAAACCAATTTTAATAATGTTCACAAAAGCTCACTCATGATTTGTATTAGTAGCTTTTAAAACCATAAAAAGTTCATATATGTAATATATATGTTGAGATTATATTGCCAACTTCCCTTCTGTTTCCTCCACTGAACTCTCTATCACACAATAGATATTTAGCCAGGTAGTGAGTTAGAATAAAAGATTTAGGCCAAATCCTACCAATAGGATGATCTATTTAATTTGCATTAATATTAATCATTATGAAAATTGCATCTATGCTTTAATAATATTCATTTACTCAAAGAAGAGCTGACAGGTTTAGTGATTGTATTTTTGATTCTTCAAATGCTGCTTTTCAGAGTTTCCTTAGAACATACATTGCAAAGTGTGTTCAGCTTTCGGGGCTATCTTTCTTCTCTTTCCCTCCCCTCCTATTCCTTCCCCTCTCTTCCCTTCCCGTTCTCTTGTTCTCTTCTCCTTTCTCTTCCCTTTCCTTCTCTTCTCTGTGATTATCAGGCCAACTCAGCCCTCTTTATGTAATCCCGGCTGGCCTCAAACCCATGATCCTCCTTTCTCAGCCTCCCAGGTGCCAGGATTACAGGCATGAGTCGCCATGTCTGGCTTTTTCATTTTATTTGGAAATTCCATCAAAATGTTTTCCTCAGGGACATTGAATTGACTTTTGTTGAACTGACCATTAAGCTTACCATTTATTCAACAAACAGACTTATAGCAAATGGACTTTTATTTATTTACCTTTTGAAAGTGTTCACCTAGAAAGCCTAAGTGATTGTTTTTAAAGGCTAACCTGACTTTACTGTCTTTAAAAAAAAATGACTGATAGCTACTAATTTAGTATTGAAAAGTGATTTTTTTTCCATCATAATCTTGGGTCACAGCAAGAACCTTTGACCTTTGACCAAGTTGCATACCTGAAACTTACAAGGCAGGCAGGGGATATGTAAGTAATTTCAAAAAGTAGTTTAATATGGTATCAAACATGTTTGGGGAGAATATTTATATGCCAGCCATGTGACCTCCATTTTTAACTCTGAAACTGGTTGTCCCCTAGGTCATGGAAATGTGGTCATTCCTAGAGATGGCATGCTTTTTTGTTGGTGTGGGTCTCTCTGTCCCAAGGACCCTCGCTGTGGCCCCTTCTTTATCTCTGGTTCACCCACAATGCTCAGCGTACACATCTTTCTTCCTTGAGAACCTTGCCAACATTAAATGCCTTTTTTTTTCTTCTCAAGGTCAATTAATTATGTCCCTATTAGCTTTATTTAGCATATTTTATTCATGGTAAAGTCCTTGAAATGGAAATCCCTAAGATCAAATGGTCTGAATCTGTTCCATTCATTTTGTTGCTTGGAACAAAGCAGTTTCTCAATAAGAGTTTATTAAATAAAAACAGACAAGCTTTAACCTACCTCCCTTGCTCAGTAAGTGTTCAGACTTAAGTCTAATTGCATCTTAACTTCGGGTCTTTTTCTCTTGCCCTCCACCCCACCCATCATGCTCAGAAAGTATCCAATCAATGGTTTGAGGCTCTGAATTAAAAAAAAAAAATTCTCCCATTCTGATGGATTCCAACCCAGTTTCTAAACATCTGAATGGAAAGTCTTCCCACCCATTAAAGAATGTTTTATTTGTGACTCTTTCCCCCATCAGAAGCATGTTTTGTGTAAGCAGGATGGAAAACCTTCCACTCCAAGTAGGATATTTACCTACGTAGGAGATAAGCTTCTTTAGACACTGATTACCCAAGGATGCATGCTTTACGATGTAGGCTTGAGACAGATCTTTAGTAAACTCCAAGGATGACGTCTTGGCAATGCTTTAAGCCTGGTTCAAAGGTGCCGATCTGCTGATGCAGACTGTTCTTGCCTACTGGCCCACAGCCTGCTTACCAAGACTGCCAGAAGGTATGATTAGTGATAGGTTATTTCTTTTGCTCTTTTTTTTGTGACTTTTCCTTCATGTTGGCCTTTGGTATTATTTCCCGAGTGCTTAGCAGCTCAGTTATAGGAAAAAACATGGAAACTAAGTTTGATCATTAATCTGGGAGCGGGAGGAAGAGACCTAAGAAAATGTTGACAGAGTTTGAGGGAATTTTTCAAATGATAATCATCAGTCACTTGGTTATTTTCAGCTCTGGGTACGATGGGTAATTCTGAAGTTTGTGTAATTTGAAATTCTCATGCCCACTTTACATTCATTATTTTGTAAAAAGCTGTTAACAGAAGCCTAAAGGCGATATTTAAGCCATCACCCTAAAAGAACATAAGAAGGCTCACAGAGCCTTTTGGACATAACATCAGCCTATTATATTCAGCACATATCAACAATTTATTTCACTTTTAACCTATCCCATAACCCATCCTTACAGTTATTCATGGTCGTGCTTCAGAAGAGGTTATTTTCCCCTGACAAAAATGGCCCATTTTTCCCTGTTTAGCAAAATCTGGAACACAGATCATTACAGTGCTTTTGGCAGCTAATTTGAACATCAGTGGTTCAACTTTGAGAAGAATTTTTTTTTGCCCTAAAGAATCTTCGAGTTTTCAGACTCTAGTAATTGAAAAATCCCCAAACACTCCCTCACAGAGGAGATACACATTACTGCAGGAACAGTCTACAAATTGTAAAGTATTCAATTTACATTCCCAGCACCTCAGGGCACTTCTGAAGAATTTATATCTTTGGAAACCTTTGAACTAACAAAAGATAACATTTCACAGGAAAGTCTACTTGCCTAAAAGTTTTTAACTCCCTTCTTCCCTGTACCAAGCAGCGACTTCCTCCCTCACACATCCTGCTCAGAAGAGCTTCTGTTCACTAATCCTCAAGCCTGAGAGGTGCTGGGGAGGAAATAACAAAAGAGAAGAGCATACAGGAATATTTTTTCTGGCCAGAAAGAAAGAAAGAAAGAAAGAAAGAAAGAAAGAAAGAAGGAAGGAAGGAAGGAAGGAAGGAAGGAAGGAAGGAAGGAAGGAAGGAAGGAAGGAAGGAAGGAAGGAAGGAAGGGAAGAAGGGAGGAAGGGAGGAAGGGAGGGAGGGAGGGAGGGCCTGCCCAGAAAATTTGCCCTGGGAAATTGCTCATTCCTTTCTCCACCTCCTCAGTCATCTCCTGGGGGTGGAGCGTGAAAGGATTCTG